>JAODGC010000006.1:8158452-8170618 GCA_027574925.1 Ecitoglossa quadriceps | reverse complement strand
AAAATTTACGAAAGTTTAACAACAAAATAATCTAATCAAATATTAAGATACAACAATAAAATTAACAATAAACATAAAACAACTAATCTAGTAATATTTGCACTTAATTAAAGTTTATTATCTTTATTTAAATAAAAGTTATTAAATTATAAATAATTTACATCATATCAACATGTAAATCTGCAACATCTTGTTTAATTGTTAATAACATAACAACAAATTATTTCAGATAAGTACACTAAATAGCATTTTGGTCTCCATTAATTCTTCTTTCAAACGCATTATAATTT
Organism: Ecitoglossa quadriceps; assembly: GCA_027574925.1. Classification (NCBI taxonomy): domain Eukaryota; kingdom Metazoa; phylum Arthropoda; class Insecta; order Coleoptera; family Staphylinidae; genus Ecitoglossa; species Ecitoglossa quadriceps. The sequence continues at coordinate 8,170,328 of JAODGC010000006.1, read as the reverse complement.
TAATAACAAACTAAGCCCTAACCCTAATTCATCCCTTGTTAAAATATACCATTCTCTCACAAAAACTAAATGAAGATACCAAAATTTACGAAAGTTTAACAACAAAATAATCTAATCAAATATTAAGATACAACAATAAAATTAACAATAAACATAACACAACTAATCTAGTAATATTTGCACTTTACTAAAATTTATTATCTTTATTTAAATAAAAGTTATTAAATTATGAATAATTTTACATCATATCAACATGCAAATCTGCAACATCTTGTTTAATTGTTCATAACAGACCAAAAAATAACTCTAGATAAATACACTAAACTTCATTTTCTTCTCCATTAACCCCTCTTTCTAAAACATTTTATTTTTTATTAAAATTTTACGGTTAAATCTAATTTCTCCTTTATTAAACTCCACCATTGAATAACGCCGCTTAAAACAATTGAATGCCAGCAATTTCCTCGCTGTAAGCAAGGATTAAAAAAGGATCGCCACACTGCCAGTAAAGGCAATGAGTGCGCCACTTAAATTTACAGCTTGCAAATGATCACACTTCTCGTAGCTACAAGCTGGAGGCAGCCACAACTCGAAATGCAGCCGCAGGAGCAGGATAAAGACAGTAGGCGGCGGCAAGCAAGTACGAGAACAGGAATAATCCCAGCACGTTGAACGTGCGACCCGGAAAATCAAGCAATGCAAGAAGGGGTTTCATTCATGACTTTCCACGCTACTTTACTACTACTGCCATAACCTGCAAAGTATTTTTGACAGAAATTTAACCTCAATTTGAATTTTTGACATTAACTCTGACTGAGAGCAGGATATTATTATTGTGTTTTATTGGTTAACAAATAATTTTCGAGGAATACTATAAGTCGTTGTTTATCATTATTTAGTAAATAAATAAGTTATTTGCGTTGGAAGGTTTACTTAAAGACAGGCTGGCGTTATTCGCTTGCAATTCCCCGTTTTACGAGCGAGACGCTCGTTTATATTCATCCTTATTCCCTATTCCTTCCACTCTTTCCATGTATCCACCCTTATTTCCACCCTTTTACCTCTCGATATCATCCACCCATGTGCGCTTTTTATGATTTTCTATTTCCTTAGTGTGGTGTGCTTTTCAAAATAACGTTTTTATTATTATCTTCTCACTAAAAAACAACTCGTACTTTTGAATAGCATATTCAGAAAGATGGGATAATTGCACCCTTAAATAACGTTTAAATGATCAAGATAGCACATTTGGATCCAAAGTTATAGAGATTTTACAACTGAGCAAAAATGATTGATGTTGAAATATATTGGCCGTTTAAAATAGTCACTTGTTTACCTCGGCTTTAAAAATTAATTATTCGGAAACTATCAAAAACTATTAATTAATTTAAACAAAATTTCGTGCCAAATTTATGTGGCTATTGATTGTATTTTGTTTGGTGTTGCATATAATTTAAACTATTTGGCAATAAAATAATTAATAAAGTGTTGTCAAATTTCAGTAAAATCCAAGTTTTTAATGAATTATTTATAATAATTCTAAAGATATTATGTAATTTCAATATAATATTCTTAACTCAAACTGCATTTTTAAATTTAATGTCAAGATATTTTATCCCCACAACCCTTACAACAAGCACAAAACGACAAAAAACATAAACTAACATAAAATGAAAGAAAAAAGTTTATTTTCCACGGGGAAAAACACATAAAAATACGTATATGCACTTCGTTGCGCTACACCCCCCCCACACAGTGCATGAGATGCACTAGATGTAGGTAAAGAAGTGGGGGCAGCAGTGTGTGCACGCCGGTGGAAAAGTGGAAAAACACATCGTCTTCGCCACCCCGCGCGACGTTCAACAGTTTCTCTCAAGCTTCCCACACTCACACTCCTTTAACTATCCCCACCAATATCGTCCTGTTTCCTTCTAGCAAGCAACCTATTTTCCAGCTCTGTCAAGAGTGCAATTTCGCTCTTATTCTACCCTCCTCTGTTTAAACTTTAACATCTTCCACATCTTTTACATTTTCCTTCTTTTTTGTACGTTTTTTCTGGTTGTTTTTTAATGTTAGTAAAGCATGAGGTTGCGTTTTTCCACACAGGGTGCATATTCAAGCCCATGCGTTGCATAAGATGTAATATATTTGGATGTTTTGTTGGTATTTACATGGATTTCTAGACTTGATGTTTTTAAAAAATAAAACTATTTATAATATCAAAGAAGAAATATTACGCAGAGGTTTAAAAATGACATAGGTAGAAAGGCAAGGAAATTTCATCTCAATTTGATGTTTAAATCATAAAGATAGCACAATTAGGTCAGAAGATATCGTACTTTTAAGAAATGAGAAAAGTAAAGAAAAAAATCTTAAAGTAAAGGAAAAATATTTGATGGTGTTTACTATAATTTAAAATAATTATAACGTGAAAAGTATTATAGATATAACAATTATTTAAATTTTGTTTGATGTAGAATTTAATTAACAACAAACTGCATTAGTTTTATTGTTATTGCAAAATAAATATTTTATTTATAAGCAAAAATATAAAATTAAGCTAAATTTCAGTAAAAAAAAAAAGTTTGCTTTTAATTGTTAATAATTCTGAAATAAACAATGAGGGCAATAATTTTTAAAAAGAAAATTATTTCCAAATTAATTATCTATTAAATGCTACCATAAAAAATGTCAAAAAACAATTTTAACTGTACTAAATTAACACTTTTCTAAACTGCTTCTACAGAAAATCTACTTCTTTAAATTAATATTTAAATAATTGCAATTATTTATAATTTTTTAATTATTATACTATCCCTGCTTACTATTTCTACATCCTCTGACAAAGCATAATTAATGTATTGCAGTTTTCATTTTATAAACATTTAATTTTTGTTGGAAATCGCAAGTAAAAATTAAAACTCCTCTCAAAACCAAACATATTCCATGTTCTTTACAAATTTCATCCAAAATACTTCCAAAAAAACTTAATTCTCTGTGTAGAATATGCAATAATATTTAGTATGCTTAACGCATGCCACACAGGTATATTCAATACGTTTGTGCCATAATTTTTTCGCAGTCTTTTTGCGGCTTGTTTTCGTGGAACGAGCTGAGCCTACAAGTTTTTGCTGGCTTTCAGCGCCGCCTCACCAGGCATGAGGGATGAGAATGGACACGTGTTGCTCTTTTTGTAGCCCGTTTTCTGATGTTGCCGAATTTTCAGCGGCGCACGATGACAAAAAGCAACTAATATGCACACAATATTCATTTCTGCTTGCAGCGTATTGAAAATTATACTTAATGTTCGAGAAATGAGTGCAATCCTGCATTAATTGACTTAAGTCAGTTTGAAGTAGACTTAAGTCAATTAGATCCAAGTGACTTAAACCATGTCATTATGTGTTTATGACTTTTATGGATATTTTAGAATGGCCATGTATTTTAAATTGCACGTTGAGAGTGGTTGGGGGTCAGTGTAGGCCGCCTCCACGGCTGTGAAACAATTTTTTCGTTGTTTGCCAAGCTCGCGTATTTCGGCATTTTTTCCACGGTGCGCACAGAGCAAAGCTGGTAGACTGTGCAGTGCGCGTGGACCCGCCACCGCCGCCGCCGGCCTCGTCTGCACCGCCTCCGCCGTGTAAAACGCAAAAAAAGTTTTCGGGCAATATTCGGCGAGGTACAATACAGCAGGAAAAAAAATCACGTATAAAATTCTAGTGTGTTGCGGTATCGTATGCTAGGGGGGCGGCGCGTATTGTGGCGTAGCAGCGGGTGGAATGGGTAGCGGGAGCACAGAAAAAAATCTAAAAAACGTGCACGTGGAAAAAAATGTGAAAAAACATGTGGGCTGTGGGGAGCGTATTTTGGCGGCGGCGGGCGGGCGGGCGGGCGGTAGTGGCGTAGAATGGTGTACAGAGTGTGGAGAGACAGTATTCGGCACACAGGGCGGGATCGATAGCGGCTGGCTAGACACGACGTAGACGCACGTCAAGACAAGCGCCGCCGTCGTGCCTGCCGCCTCCAGTCGCCATCAAGACCTTACACAAGCGACACCAGCTAAACATCCTACCCACATTCCCACTTGTATCTGTACATCGTCTAGTCTACTCCAAAATTCGAACCTTTCCAACAACATCACAACTATGTATTATTATTGTTGTAAATTGTTTAATTGCGTGATAAATATTATCATTATATTAGTGTGCGAAAATGAAAAAAAATATGTTGGAAAATTCCATGTGCAAACACAAATGTTATTTTTCCATTTTTTCGCACATTTTCCAGCGTGTTTTCTCTAAAAACAAACCAAGAGCAGTGGAGGCCCTGTTGCCGCCCCCAATGTAAGCAAGCGCGCTTATTTTAATTAAATTTGCCAGCCGCAAAAGTTCTCAAAACAAGCTCCCAATTCATAGGGATGTTGTGTTTTCGCGGCTGCAACTCGATTTTCTCTTGGGGGGCGGCGCATTTAACAGACCAAGATGTTCAACAATTGGTTGAGAAAAAATCGCGTCTTGCGCTTGGAATATAAATTTGCTTTTAACAAAAGCAAATTTGTTTTCGGTCAAACTTAAGTACAGTTTATTGTTGTTAAATAAATAATAACAATTGGTCATAATTGAGATTATTAAGGATATTAACCTTATATCGATCGAAGTTTTTGATGGTCACTTGCGTGTTTGGGACCGTAGTGTCTACTCATCTACCAAAGATTGAGTACTTGGAATTATAAATAAATAATGTAAGTACATTTCTTGGAATTGTTTGAATTGCAAATTTAACAAGGGAAAAAAGAAAAGAAGGAAAAATTTATTGATAAATTTATTGATAAACTAATTTATTGTTAAGATATGTGCGACTTGTTTCATTATTGCTTTGAATTAATGTGATTTATGTTTAGTGACTTAAGTCGAATTGATTATTTTAATTTGAAACGAAGAAAATTAACATTTGTGTAATAATTTATTTATTTTTTTGGTTTATGGAAAATATACTATTTAATATGAGTAGTAATAAATTCTAGTAACACATAATAGCAATAGCATAATTTATTATTTCTTGTGACTAAAGTGACTTAAGTCAATTTCAAATTTGTTTTGCCCTAACATTTGGTACTTCCCACTCATTGACAATTTTCTTTAATAATATTTCGTTTATTGATTGACAGACAATTTTATGATGCAAAGTGACTTAAGTCAATACTTGGTCATAACTTTGTTCATAACCTTGTTCTTCCTTGATCTATAAAATTTTTAATTATTTAGTGTTATTATTGACAATATATTCAAGAAGAAATGCATACAATAAATTTGTGTTTTGATGTGACTTAAGTCAATTACTGTTGTTCATTTTAAACAAATAGACGTAGAATTTGTCGGGTAATTCAGTAATGAATAAATGCACATTTTAAGTAATTGTTGACTACATTATTGTTTTATTATTTTTTAAATAACTAAAGTGACTTAAGTCAATTTAACCTTTGCTTTGTTTTAACATTAAGCACTTTTTACTCATTGACAATTTTTCTATAATATTTTGTTTATTGATTGACAGACAATTTTATGATGCAAAGTGACTTAAGTCAATACTTGGTCATAACTTTGTTCATAACCTTGTTCTTCCTTGATCTATAAAATTTTTAATTATTTAGTGTTATTATTGACAATATATTCAAGAAGAAATGCATACAATAAATTTGTGTTTTGATGTGACTTAAGTCAATTACTGTTGTTCATTTTAAGCAAATAGACGTAGAATTTGTCGGGTAATTCATTAATGAATAACTGCACAATTTAAGTAACTATTGACCACTTTATTTGGTTTTTTATTATTTTTTAAATAAGTAAAGTGACTTAAGTCAATTTCAAATTTGTTTTGTCTTAACATTAAGCACCTTCTACTCAATGATAATTTTCTTTAATAATATTTAGTTTAATTAATAATTGATAGACAATTTTATGAGGCAAAGTGACTTAAGTCAGTACTTGGTCAATACTTAAGCATATTCTAGTTATTCCCTGATTTATAAAATTTATAATTATGTAGAGTTAATATTGATTAATTCCAGAACAAATGCATACAACAAATTTGTATTTTTGTTATTTTTTAAATAAGTAAAGTGACTTAAGTCAATTTAACTTTTTCTTGTCTTAACATTAAGCACCATCTACTCAATGATAATTTTCTTTAATAATATTTAGTTTAATAATTGACAGACAATTTTATGATGCAAAGTGACTTAAGTCAGTACTTGGTCAATACTTGGCTATAATCTAATTATTCCTTAATCTTTAAAATTTAAATATATTCAGTAGTATTATTGATTAATTTCAAAACAAATACCTAGAATAATTTGGGGTTTTGATGTGACTTAAGTCAATTACTGTTGTTCATTTTAAGCAAAAAGAAGTCAAATTTGTCGGGTAATTCATTAATGAATAACTGCACAATTTAAGTAACTATTGACCACTTTATTGTAATTTTTATTATTTTTTAAATAAGTAAAGTGACTTAAGTCAATTTCAAATTTGTTTTGTCTTAACATTAAGCACCTTCTACTCAATGATAATTTTCTTTAATAATATTTAGTTTATTAATTGGCAGAAAATTTTATGATGCAAAGTGACTTAAGTCAGTACTTGGTCAATACTTAAGCATAATCTAGTTATTTCCTGATTTATAAAGTTTATAATTATGTAGAGTTAATATTGATTAATTCCAGCACAAATACATACAACAAATTTGTGTTTTTTCATGTGACTTAAGTTACTTAAAATGACTTAGGTATATTTTCACAGCAAATATTTCTCCGTTCTTCAATTCGTTTTGCTTCTCCTGTTGTAGATTGTTATGCATTTGATAAATATTTGCTGGAAATTCTCAGGAAGCCAAAACAATGGCAAAATAGGTTAGCAAGAAGTGAGCATCCGACTTAAGTCATCCAGTCGGCGCATTCGTCTTTGATATCTGTGGCGCGGATATAAATTGGGAAATTATCAAAATCGCGCGAATAGCTCTAAATTGTCTCCGGCGTGGCGCAGCAAAACAAAAGCATGTTTTAGTTTCAGCTACTGTCTATAGAAAATAATACAAAGGGAAGGAATGACAAAAGGAAAACGCTGACCAATCGAAAACGGAGCTCGTTCAAAAAAACCTCAATGCTCCGCGTGAAGACCAATTGAATGAAAAATATGCCCTGCCTCGTACTTTAATCAACACTTGCGGATAAAACGACTGCCTCAATCTGCAGGACGAATTAAGCAATTCGGAAGCGGGCGAAGCCAACAACAGATAAGGCTTAGTGACATCTGCAACATACTGTATACAGTAGCAATAAGAATGAAGGGACCATGCCATCATTTCTCCTCCATCCCGCGCATCGTGATGGACAGTTGTCAAAGTTCTTCATCGCGCCCGTCTTCCGACGGCATCCTGGCCAACAGGCGGCACCCTTTCAACTCTGCGCCGAACTCACCAGCACATCGTATGCCTTCATTGTCACTCACGCGATCTACTTTCTGGCTTCGCTCGCCGCCGTTGGAGGTTGATGATGAGTCTCCGGCGATTTCCACAACACACGTCGCCGGCGATTCTTCGGAATCAGCTTGGGAGTTCATTGATGAAGAATGAAATAAGACGAAGAATGAAGGAATGCGTAACGTGGTAGCAGCAAGAGCTTCGGAAACAAATTAAGATGCGAATACAATAACTGAAGAAGGGGATGAAGATGAAGAAGGCGTCCAGCAAATATTGATTTCATTTCCACCTAATATTAACACACATCCAATAGCTAACTTGTCTTGCTTTGATCTTCCGCCTTCACCATCTCGAGCATTTCTCAAATATTATTTCATCCCCCTGATGCATCACCCTCTTTTGCTCCAAACACAGTTTGGTCATGTTGGCATAGGTGCGGGCGAATATGAGAGAGGAGAGAAAAGAAAAAAAAACGCTGCGCATAAAGTCGCCGACACGAGGGGCACCGGCGGCACGGCGGCGGCAACGACGGCGACGGGCGAAAAAAACGTCGATACATTAGGGTAGGTCATAGACGCCTGCCGCTCGACGTTTCCACGACACATAGACCGAAACTATGCAGAAGAAAACTCGACTCCAAGTTGATACTTATTGTTAGTAGACTTAAGTAGGAACAATTAACAACAGGTAATCCGAAAGCAGGGGGATTTAAGCAAATCGACAAAGGGAGAAATCATAAATAAAACAAAAGAAATTAATTGTAATTAATATTCTACACAATTAAAACCATCAGCAGTCGTTAGTTTTCAATCAACGAGGCAAAACAATTTTCCAGTGTTTAATGCATGCAGCGCCCTCTATCGGCATCCCACTCAATTCCCAATGTAGTGTGATAACGCTCAGAGTAGATTTGAGGGTTGTTCCCCTTTCATCACACCCCTTCCGCCGCTGCTTCGTGGTTCCACTCTTGGGGCAATTCCACACCCCTCAGTTCCGTTATTGATCTTTCGCAGCACAGCTAGAAGTAAAGCGGCGAGCAGCTGAACTAAATTAAGCGTATGTAATGGCAACGGTGGCACTATTCTCCTACTGGATTTATGTGCCAATAGATGGCGCGCCAAGGTAATACTCGATGAGGCAACAATCAATACTTTCTTGAAAACTTTTCAATGGAATCAAGAACAGCATTTTTTGTTTGCCAGTTTTTCGGTGTGTCATATTAGAATATTGCGAATATTAGAATTATATAACAATTATGTGTGTATCAAGCTTTATTTAGGATTAATCTGAGATGACGATTGATATGGTGATGTTCGATTCCAGCAAATTATGATTGAGTCATTAAATGCTAATAATTTCGTGTTTTCCTGCGTAATAACATACGTACACTATATCTATTTACAATAACCTAAAATGTAACGAATTGCATTTTGGAGCTGAAGCATCGAGTGGAAACAGAAAACTGCATTGAGGGTGGAGCATTACTAATTTATTTATTTGGTGTGGTTATGTTTAGCTAGAGGAAAAGGCGTTGCAATAGCAAACAACACCAATGAATTAAGTAAATTAAAAACTAATGGCCATCGAAGCGCATCCGGTCAGTGGCGAGCAATTGCAGTTGCAATTACATTCGCATATCGCGTACTCCATCTGCCAGCAGTGTGCCCACAGTGCCCACAGTGGCAATTGCAAGTCTTCTGCTATTAATAAAAACAGCAACAGCCATTAAACAGCAAGCAAAGGGAGGAAATAATGTGACGCAAGGTAATTGATACATGCAACGCCATCTAGTCGAACAAAACACGCGCGCAGTAATGAGAAAGAATGACTGAGTGTATAATGAAGGGAACAAAAAGTAGGAACAGTGTGAAAAGTCAAGAGAAACATGCAGAGCCCAACAATTACTCTTGTTATGCTTGCTCATAATTCGTTGGCGAAACCTTTTTTTTCAATGAGAGACTAGTAGTGACATCTCTCATTGTCTAGTACTAATTGATTATATACCAATACAAATCAGTGGATATGTTTGATATCTTTGTTGTATTCCTGTTATTCAATTGAAAATTCTCAATTATTTTCTTTCCTTGCACCACATAACCTAACGAACCCATTGCTTGATTGAAGCGTTGAGTTACACGAGCTTTGTATTTTGACAAGACAACTTCACTCTAAGCAATGAGCAAATATTAATTGCACCAAGATCTCTTACATTGACATATCGATAGCCTTGTTATTTATAATTAGAAAACTGTTTCCGATCACACTGATATCTAGTAAGAACGACGTTTCCCGATGCTGGACTAATCACTCACGCGGTACAAATGCGAACTAAAAATTCCAACACAACACATAATCTCGTCTAGGAGCGTTACTAGCGCTGCTTACGACATCACATCACAACATTCACTTCGGCTTGTTTCGGTAGCTGTCAGTCATAATAGCCAACGTAAACAATAGTACCAACACAAATCCAGTAGACTTTCTTCTGCGTGTTTTTCACAAAAATCAATTAGAAATATTATGAATTATGAATATATGAATTAGTCAAGCACATATCAATATAAACCTAGGTTTGATGTCAACGAAAACGATGTTTATTTGAAATTCCATTGCATGCAATGCGTCCATTTGTTCCATCCTAATGAAATTCCTAGATTTTAATTGAAAGCCTTCCACGATTATATATCCTATCTTCATACACATCAGATACAACATCAACATTTGCCACTTTCAATTCCACATCCATATGCCATGCATAATTCATAACTGCGCTGAATTCTTCCAACAAGCAAGCTTCATTGGAAACCATAGCAAACACGAAAAGCAGATAAAATTCAAGAAATATTCCAATTCAATGCACACACCAAGAGTTATCCTACTCTAATTGCACACCAGGCGTGTCCAGTGTGCTGCCTGCTTTTGTTCTTCCACTACCGCCACCCACGCCGACCAATCCGCGTCCCTTCGCCGCCAACCTGCCCGCCTTTCCTGCTGCACTGTTCGTCGAAGCACCAAGTGAGGCAGGTACAGGTAAAGAGGCCTGTACCTGCCACACTGGTAATGCAGGTGCATTTGCTATCAACATTTATACTTCCTTCTTGTTCGGTTACTTCATCAAGCCGCTCTGTGATATGTTACTAGATATACTCTTGTAATTCCTCTGTGATTATTATTCCATAGATGAAGTAGAACGAACGCAGGGAATTATTTTCGTATGCTATGTTAGGGAATTTATTATGACAAGTGTCATGCATATGGTGTACAGTTGTCTCTCTCAAAGAGTCTTCAAACATTCTGGGTTTTTTCTTTCGTAAAGCTTCTTCACACATTTTCTCATGTACCGCTTGTAATACGAACCTAAACAAAGCGATGATGTTAATGACGTTAATTCTGTGTGATGAATAATTGTGGGAACATGTGCAGAACACATTTTAGCTTTCGTTTTTGCCAAATTGATTAATTTTAGATGAGAAGTCACGACGGAATTAACGTAATTTAATTAAAATTAGTTAAAGTTGATATCAAATATCTTATCATTGCTTGATTACAATAGAAAGATGCTGCTTTTCTCAACTGATTACCGTTTGTCCTGTGTTCGTATCTCATCTAGTTCTTGAATTATTCATTTGGAAAGTTTAAATTTCTTTGCGAACCTACACACAGCGCCATCTCATATCCGAAGGTAGAACACCAACTCTATTGCTTTACACTCAAATAAGTCCTGAACTAATTAAGATATTTAAATGGTGTAAAAGCAATATGAACCACAATTAAATTCTTTTGTGACACATTACTATCATTTCTAGAATATCTTAGGACATAACCATCGTAAGTTGTGTGTTTGAATAGTAAACCAATTTCCTTCTAGTTGAAAGTAGACAAAAAAAGTAAAAATTCTAAACGACTACAGTTAGACGTGTAATTGATTAAGTATCTTTCAGAAAGACAGCGCATTCTTGGGTACAAAACATTAATTGCTACATTAGTTCAGTCATAAATTAAGTACAAGCAATCAATCGTGCGAAACTTGTTGGAATTGGTCAATTACATGTTCGACTACACGCGTTGCATTCATTTTCTCGAAGTTTTTAGCTTTGTTTAATTGTGGTGCTATAAATATCTCTCACGTGGACTTTTACTCAATGAGAAGATAATTACAAATAAGCACAGTGGCAACAGTGGATGTCTTTCAATTACTTTCAACATCATTAATGTCTGTCAAGTTATTTCAATTTGTTTATTATATTGTCAATTTCCACTCAATACTATGCAATTAATTGTCGATCAAAGCGAATAACAAATTATTTCCTAGAAATAACTCTGCCTAATAAATATTGCATTGTTAAACTCTAGTTCCATTCCTGACATTTAGATTGCGCTGCATGACGTTAGAACAATAT
>JAODGC010000006.1:8135743-8148023 GCA_027574925.1 Ecitoglossa quadriceps | reverse complement strand
GGCGTTTCTTGAAAAACCTCGGTTGTGCTCATAGTCGGATATGCGTTTTTCAAATTTTTCGTTCTTCGACCAATCCTAAGGACACCATCAAAATTTCTTGTAATGATATTCATGAAGTTTGCACACTGAGTGCACAGAAATCTGATATCTACCCCCACTGAAAACTGTTTTAGCACACTATTAAGCGCTTTATTGTAAACCACATAGAAAAATTTAATTTTGCGCATGCGCAACTTTGATTACTGGGTTATCGGTAACTTCATTCGGTCTCTGCAGATATTTTAGGAACTTCAGTTGAAAGCAAAACTTCAATCTCATTGAGCATAACAAACATTTTCTTTATTTATGAAGTAATATTCTTGCTTCTCATCATAATAATTGATTAATAATAATCATTTATATATAGTCTAAAAGTTGCATGTAATATTCTATTCTTATCTTCCCTCTTCCTCTATTCTTTTATTTCCTGACTTGTCCAGCTAGGTTTTCGTGTCAGTTCCACTTCTGTACATTACTCTTTTATAAAAAATTCAATCCTTTTGTAAGTGTTCTAAGAGATGAGTTTACTTTGACACTTTTTCAGTTAGTACGCAGTATTCGTGGTGGTGTCGCGACCGTCGCAGGTGATAATGTAAGGGAACTCCGCGAGGTCGCGTTATGATGCGCGAGCTTCGAGCCTTCGACGCAAGCGCCACAAAGCCACCGAGGTCTAATGGCTACAAATCCTGGAAACTGTATGACAGTCGACACTCCACCATCGCACGAACAACATCTATTGCAAGTTACTCTCCTCAAAAAGACTCCCATACCTTATCATACACCATTAGAACCACTCTAATACAAAATCCAACTCAACAGCACAGGTTTCGTAAGCAGTAAACAATACATAATTATATACCAATAATAGGTAAGCACTCTATCTCGTTTTCGATGCAAACTAATGCAAATAAACTTCATATGAGAAATTCATTATACTTATACAAGATAACACTTGTAAACCAGTGCAAGTAATCCAATACTAACTACACATATTTCATATCAAACTAAAATTAATCATGTCTATGCACTGGTTAAGAGAAATACGTTAAAAACAACATATTTTTCCATAGTAATGATTAAACTGAAGAAGTTAACACGCTGAAAACTTGTTCACAACTTGAAATATTCAAGTGTCAAAGTAGACTCATTTCAATACATTGAATTTTTTTAAAATTACCATCCGCTTTCCTCACTTTACAATCTCATGCGTACGCTATTTTCCATCCATCAACTGATTTCGTTCTCTTGTCATCGTTCTCTTATAATAGAGCAGCTTAGAAATGTAAATGTACTTAGTACAGAGTAAATAAATTATGCGATTTGTATAAAAATCAACAAACAGTTTATCCTGAAATGAAAATACAGAGTAGGAATTACTGTGCAATAATTTCTTATGAAGTATGAATTCATGAATCATTAATAATATATCGCAAAATAACCTTTATCTACAATCGTCATTTTCTACGTGTGTCGCGTAAATAGAATCAGAAGGTCAGATTGCGTTTTACATTATTTTGCGATAGCAATTACCATAAAAAACGATATTACGTAACAGCTATTTAGTTTACATGCTTCAATATAATGTTACAAAGTGAAGACTAGCGCGATAAAAATGCAACCTAACGTTACAATTACCTCACGATGAGCGCAATGTAACTGGCATTGCTGGTAATGCTCATATGTAATCAGTTAGTCATTGGTATGATAATTAGCGTAATTAAAGTACATTCCACATGCATTCATTTGCAAGTTGAACGCGATGTTTTTGGTGAAATTCATTGTTCGGTGAAAAAGCAATCGAAAGCTAAATGCGTAACAAAGCGCAGAATTGAAAGTTGATTCTGTTGATACTGATTAAGACTCAAGGAGAGTGACGAAATTGATTGTTTGATTGTTGCGAGATTCGTCCTGATTGTATATTAGTAAAAATGATGTACAACAACGAATTAAGTTAGTAATTTAGGCGTGATTGGAAAGAAAGCAACAAGAATGTTTGATTTCTACAAGGTTTACAACGAATTGTTCAATTTTGTTACGTTTCAGTATGAATACTGCATTGGAATCTTATCCGATTAGGTCGTTCGTAAACAATTCCATAACAATTCGATGTATGACACAGTAAAAACTCAACACTGCTAATGCAATTTTGTTAAATTAGAAATATTCTTGTCATCCTACAAAAATTTTTGTAGCCTCCATATATAAAGTGTGTGCATGTGTACAATTAATCCGATAGGGTATGTCGGTTATAATGAATTCACATCCAGATTTGCACGAGGCAATGATTTTATCCGATCGACGATTACAGCAACAGCAAGTTTAAGCATAACTAGGAGTTACGAGTAGATCATACATGTAGTGGTTATGCGTCTTGCTTGTTATACAAATGCAACAATCTCTTCTCTCGAATAATACAATATAGGCCTTTTTGGAAACAATATGCCGCCTGCACCTTTGATTCAGCAGGGTTGGTGTGTACAATTCGTCGTGTAACGCAACGCAAACAAATGTGCTCATTGTTATTGCCAACAATCAATTACATGTAACGCCTACGATTGAATGCAAAACGGTTGACGTGTGCATACTGCAGAGCAATGAGTGAGTCAACTGAAGGGTTGATTCAGTTCAATGTAATTTAATTGGTAATAAAGCGCACAATAATAACAGTCGGTCGAATGGAATTCGATATATTCGATTCTTATGTTTTGCTCAAGCAATGTGTGCAAGAACAGAAGTGACTTTGAATTGAATTGCTTCGTCCCTTAATTGTTTGCAATGTTTGTGAGCATTAGAATTAGTTTAACAACAATGATATCCTCAATCTATGTCTACACGTCGACAAAGCGAAAGATTTTTATTAACTTTTGATATAAGAGAATTTATAGATTCCTTCCTCTCTTTCTTTATCTTGAATGCTTCAAATTTTCAAAGATTAATTATTACTATCATTGATATTCCATCTAGTATTAATAGTAGTAGTAGTAGTAGTAGTAATTAGTTGATTTTCAAAATATATTTCTTCTTGCTTTCAAGAGAGATTTGCTTTTTTGAAGAAATAGACCTTACTTCAGTTACCTTTGCATTTGTGGCATTTAAATCTTAAACTTTAGTCATTCACATCATCTTCCTTTTGTGTACACTTTTGGGATATTGTTAGCTTCTACCAATTACATAATTGATTTGTTTCTCAATGAATACAAATTACACCTGGTTCTATATAAAAATATATCATATATCATCGAGTTTTATCTTTAGGTTAAGTTAATTTTATGTATACCTGATATAATTTTTTATTTAATTTTCATCATTCACCTACTTTGCTTTGCATTTCATTGAGATAAGTTTATTGAAAGAAAGTCGCAATTGGATGCAGTTATATTCAAGACATTTCCAAATTGATTTCCACTGGATGAAAACCGATTGTCCACATTCTAGCAACTTATTTCGTCTTCAATGGGTATCTAACTGTTGGATAACAATTGAAAATAGTTGATAACAACTCGTGTACTTGGACACTCATTTGCATCTTATCTGTACTACGCCTGCGGTGATTAAAGTCCTTCACTCCGTGTTAGTTTGATTTGATTGTGTCGTCGCTTCAAACAGTCGTTCATTCACGGATCATCGTTAACAATTAACTAGTGTACAAAGTCGTTTTTGCTTGCGTTCATTGATTGACGTTTGAGCAGTACACGGATAAAGGATTCGGCACATTATGCACAGCATGTGACTACATTTCAAAACGATTTTGATCTTAACGCGTTAGTGCGGTTTAAGGTTTTCTTGCAAGTGCAATAATAATAGCTAGGACTAAAGGACATTGACAAATTGTTGGTAATTATCATTCGTTGCGTTTGTCATGTGTTAGTTAATCAAATTGATAACCGCTGCTGATTTATAGCTACTGATTTAGTTTATGTATACAGCGCTGTGATTTGCATACTGAACATATTTACAAAAGATTTTTACTCTAATTGGATCATCTAGATGATCGACTATATTTATCGTTTCTTGGGTGGCACATGTAATAAGTTTTTTTTACTGGCATCAGTGTGTGTTTCCAATGCTACGACTTATTAAGAAATTTGGCTGTCGTTTCAAGCGCAATCGTCAGGAGTGAAGCAAATTTCTTGCGCGCCGTTTATCTCTTTGATTATTGGTGTTTTTCATCTTGACTCCTTTAAAGTTCAATTAGATGCAGATTCATTGTAAATGCAAAAAACAGCGGGTTGTGCATAGTTGTATCTGGTTTATGTCTATGTGGACTAATTTTAGTTTGGAGTTAGTTGGGTTAGTAGGGTGATGCATCTTACCAACATTAGGTTGTTTTCATTGCGTCAAATCTCTCCTCCACACCTTAAACACGTACTGGAAATCAAGTCCTCTATACGTGGAATAAAAAAACCTAGTAATGATTAATTAATAATAATTGACTGTTTGCTTCCAACGCGTTTTCGGCGCTGATTTTTTGCTTCTTTGAGTAACATCAACAAATAACTTTTGGTTTCATACCGCTACGTCCTACAAATGTATCTACAATACGTGCGAGGCTCAAGTCGCCGCCTGTAATAATTAAAAACTATTCAACTAGATATCTTGGTAATTTATGTACCTCTTCTTTACAACCTAGTCACAGTGATGATAAGCGTCTTTTTCAGATAAACGTTGGAAATTAATCAGAATGTACGTAACAAAAATCATCTACAGACTACGTTCCCTTAATTAGTTGCTTAATCTTGCGCAGAACGCTTGCATTTGTGTTTCTTTTGCATGTTTGTCAGTGTGCAGAACTGCCTAGTGTGCAACGCTCGGTCTTTGGTAGCGTTTGGCAATGAGCGCAGTGCACCAGGTGCGCAGCTTGGCAGCCAGATGGTGGTAATCGCTGAAGAGCAGTCCTTGCAATGTCAGCGGGAAGCCAAGCAGGCGGCCGCATTGTGCGACCACCCTGCCGAGCGTCGCCACCGCCGTCGAGCGCTGTTTATTGCCAGCAGAAATGGCGGGGGCGGCGGAGGTGGCGCTCGTGATTGCGGTGGGTAGTCAGTCGTCCGCTTCCATGCCTATGAGTTCGGCTTGCATGCGGCCCTTGTAGCGGCAGCAGATCGTCATGCAGAAGATGCGCAGCGCAAGGCGGAACTGCGGCGACATCATCAGCAGAATGATGGTCTTCCAGAAGCAGTTGAGGAAGCCAATCCACACGATGCCAAAGTGCAGGAACGGGTGCGTCAATTTCACAGCCCATATATACTCGTATACCTTGACGCCCATGTAGGGCAACCACGAGCACCAGAACGCCCCGACGAGCACAAACGACATGATGTGCGATGGATTGGCGAGATTCTCCGAGAGCGCCGTGGCGTACTCCTTGTCGTGGATGGGCACGCCGCTCTTCAGCTTGCGCATCATGGCGAAGATGTATGCGTAGGTGTAGATTATCGTGATGAGGCTGGGGCCAAGGATGAGGATAGAGAGAGTAGCGGAGAAAGCGGCCATGTTGCCCCAATCCAGCATGCAGATGTAGGCTTCCTTATCAAAGAGAGGTTTCTGCCAGCCGAGAAGTGGAGGGCAGCACATCATTGCCGAAGAGATCCATGTGAAGGCCATCCAGCATTGGCACCGCGTCTTGGTTTGAATGGTCTCATACCTTAAGGGTTTTCGCGCAGCTAAGTATCTATCCACGCTGATCCACATGAAGGTGTAGACAGTGATCGTCCATAGGGTGACTTCGAGGTATCCAACAAAGCGACATAGAATGTCGCCGTAAACCCAGTTCTGAACCAACGCTGGGTAGATAGAGAATGGCACCACGAAGAGCCCATTGAAAAGGTCTGCTACTGCCAAGGAGAGTAGGTATGTATTGATTACGTCTTGGGGACCTACACGGACCAAAAAAATAGTAATTACACATTTTAATCTCCCCTGATACAAAGAACAAAGACTACCTCGAAAGTTAACAAATGTCGCAATTATCAGCACATTCGTGACGATAATTGTAATGCTCAGTATCAGAATGATCCCGGCTTGGACGAGGGACTCCACCGAGAAGACTAGAGAGTCGTCGTCGGCGTCGTTGAGAATGATCATTGTCGATATGTCGCGGGTGTGGAACATGACCATGAAAGCGCCGGCGCAGCGAGCTTCGGCTACGCTTGGCGGCGACGCTGCAGGTCGCAGCCGGCTGCTGTAGGGCACGCCGCGTCGTCGGAGCTGGTGGTAGCGGTGCTATGCATGCCGATCACCTTGGACAAGTTGACTTCCTACTTGGCTTGGTACTCTCGCACATCGATTCCACTGGAAAAAGAGCAACAAAATTCAAATTATGGGCGGCACACTAAACATTTCAGCTAATAATAACATTGAGGTATAATGGTAAGGAATACTAATTACATAGTTAAGAATGAGTATTAACTTAGAACTGTTATTTTATTTCTCATCTGTCACAACATCATAAAAAAAGAGGAAGTAAATGTGAAAATATTGTTTACGCGATATCACTAGTTATAAATCACAGGATTGCATGACGTTTGTTTCAAAAATGACGTAAAAATCTATAGAAACTTGTGCCTGTTGGGTGGTAGGCACGAATGGGAAAATCTGCCAATTTCCACGAGTTTCCGCTGTTTTTATTGTACGCATTGACGTGATTAAATTGAAAATACTATTTCGGTTTGTGTGCATGCAAATTAAAATCTTATTTTTGAATACTTCTAACTTTAAACACCACTTTTATTTCAAACTGCCCTTAAATCTGTTCTAGTCTTAGAACGGAAATAATATTAAGACGTATACATCACACCCGTGAGAAGTATAAATGTGTCCAATAAATAATAAAGGAACCAAATTAAATGTTGTCGATTCTCACTACAAAATTCATTCCACTCTAGCAACCGTCTTTGAGCTTACAACAGTAAATAATATTGAATTGTTGAAATTGTGTTGGTAGCTGGGAACTAGGCTACAATCACACGCTACTTGTATGAGTTTTTATCCCTTACGACCATCACTGTATTATTTACATATTATAACCCCAGCAACTTTGTCTGATATCATCGCACACGTTTATCATTAAGTTCACTTTCAATCGATAGTTTCTAGCACGTTCCATTGCAAAATTCATGCCCACAAAGCAAAAAAAAAACGTGTACTTGCAAAACACGAACTTGCAAATTTCGACATTGAACCTGTTGTCCCAAGCGCGTACTGCCCATTTGAGGCGTGGAAAATTTTACGAATAGATCTTGGTGTAAAATTGTAGCCAGTTGTGGGGCGGCGGCTTGTGGGCAAATGCTTGGTGAGCACGCGAAGTTTTCGCAATTAATCGGGCACGTATTGCTAAACTGGTGCAATCGGAGGGCCTTGACGAAGGTCCCGATAA
Source organism: Ecitoglossa quadriceps (assembly GCA_027574925.1). Classification (NCBI taxonomy): domain Eukaryota; kingdom Metazoa; phylum Arthropoda; class Insecta; order Coleoptera; family Staphylinidae; genus Ecitoglossa; species Ecitoglossa quadriceps. Next base: position 8,140,612 of record JAODGC010000006.1, on the reverse strand, counting down.
CGATTTTGTCAGTGCAAAAGGATTTTCATACCGAGTAAAGCAGGCATTGATAATATAACATTGAAATTAGTAAATTAGAAAAGATTTATTGTTGGATTACGCAAATACTTTGCACGCCAAAGATCCAATGGTCTACTTTCAATTTTCCATCAAGTGCAAGTACATGCCCTTGTTGCAACGCTTACAACTTGACCTTCTTCATTTTGGAGCCACTTCTTGTATTTTTAGAATAAATTACATCCTCTACCACATCCGCCAACTTAATATGCCACATCGAGGCTCGGTCTTCTATTCCTACACACCCTGGTTCCTGGTAATGAAACTCTCGATAAGATAATCAAATCCATAACACCAGAAAACAAATTCATCAACTCTTCCGTCTATATGTACTAAAACTAGCAGACCACAAACAATGCGCGTCTCATTGATTAATTATCTATAGATGCGCGTGTCCTGGTAGCAGGAAGCGATGGAAAGCCACCGACTACACGGCGCAGTAAAAGATAATGACCGGGAAATAGGATTGCGGGGCATTTGGGATCGCTTCCGAAACGAATCAATCGATTTTAAAGCTGCGCCGTGTTTGTCAAGTTGGTGTAATCTATTTAATAAGTAAGTGAGATTTTTAACGCCACCAGCAAAAGCAATAGAAATGAATATTGCTACCATCCCAGGTTCTATGAGAATACAAAGGTCCCAAAGAAAAATTACCCAAAAGTTGATATTAGTATCGGATATTGTTTATTTCCTCCTCATAGCTTTGCCTAAACTCCTCTACATTCTGAGAACTTCATTGCTTCTCCATACTTGCCACACACTTCCTGATATTATCCACTGAATTTGCAGCCCAATTTAAGAACTTCATACGGATTGCAATGCACGTAGGGATAGAAGTTTCAAGTGTGTATAGTCTGGTGACGATGTAAGAAACGGAGGCTGCAATTTTTGCCATGGAAGTAGGAACAGTGATAACTACATACTGCGTATATTTCGACAAACATATCAAATTTTGTCCGCAGTCTGCAACCTTATCTGGGATGGCATTAACGGTCACGATCAAGGTATCAATTGAAGAAAGCAGATTCTGAGCATCATTAACAGTACTGCTGATGGTACTATTTATACAATTCCGTATGGAATTAACAGTATGATCAAATAAAGTCACTGCAGGACGTCCAACAAAACATTTGTCATAGAGAGGTCCAGCATATTGCTGCCGAAGAGAATCAATCTCATCCTGGTATTTTTGCATTGCTTCATTCAAGTCCTGAGTAACAGTATCTATTGCTCCATTAGTAGCGTTGAGGAGTCCACTTATGCCATTCACAAGTTTATTGCGTAAAACATTAAGTTCCTTGACGGTGCTTGCAACTGTGGTCAAGATATCAGAAGAAGATAGACCATGGGTTGAGCATGGACCCTAAAAGATGGATATTATGTTGATTATATTTAAAATTGAATAAAAATAAAAGTGATACCACAGCTAGGAGAATAACTACAGCTAAAATAAAGGCCAACTTCATTTCTGCTGTTTAACTTTGATTGTAGAAGGACCCTTTAGTTTGTGTGAGCTATTTGTAACTCATTACTTTCGACGAAAAAAGATCGGGCTTATAAGTAATGAACCTGAACTGTTTAATGCATTTCCGACAGTGATAAATGGAAGCCACTTGCATTTGACATTTAATCGCAAAAACGTTGCCCGCAACTGGAATTTGTAGTGATAACGTCCAACAATCAGCAATAAAAAAGTCGTGCCGTCTCCTGACGTGATTGACATGATGCAAGCCACATACCTACTGCATTCTTCGTCATGACCATATCTCTTTTTTCATGTACAATATTCGCAAATATTTATATTATTTGTAAATGCATTACTTCCTAAAATAGACAGACCATCGTTTGTTAAAATCAACCCACAATGCCAATTGGAGTTGAGACCTTATTTCATTTATCATGTAATGATTTGCTTGGTATAATTTCATGGTCCATACATAAGTTCTTGGAAGGATAAACATCATTTTCAACGATGGGAAAGACACAAGCACAAGCTGAAATTGTAAATAGTGCCCATTACTGGGTGGGTATCAATTTTGTATGTTGGGAATTTATCGATTCATACATTTGTAATTCTAGGTCCAACATTTCCAACCCCAAAATGAACTCTTCTGCATTATATCAGACCGAGATGCAGAGTGTAATTAGAAAGGTAGGAGGTTTTCTGAAGCTAAATGATGATGCTTTGTTTCTGGGAAGAAAGCTTACATTGGTATTTATTATAAAGGGCGCAAGAAATCAACTGAGACGCATATATTCCTTTTCTGTTGTTTTTCCTCTTCCCATTGTTCCTTTCTCTCTTATCTAGCCACTATTTCAATTCTTCCCTCTATAAGCTTTCCCTAAATGTAATGTTCCATCAAACCAAAATTTTATCCTATGAAGGTGACGCCCTCTTTCACATAGTGTTGTTCCAGCCATGTGGTGTGTGGATGCGTCGCTGAACCAGCTGCTGATTAATCATCGTTCAGACTAGAATTTATCATGACCGTCGACAGTCTCAAATTTCCAATTCCTCCCAAGGTGCGCACACGTGTCACGGCCGAGTGAAATTTAATTTTCCAGTTGCGTCGAAAATTGTTTACGATGCTGCGCCCGGGGGCCGGCGCGGGCGTTAAATTTTCATGGGGCGCGCGTCTCTGCCAACAGACATTGGGGTAGGTAGGTCCCCTTGTGCAGGCCTGTGTACATTATTGACGTTTTGTGTGTTTGCAAATTTGGAGAAACGGGAGCAGACTGTCGTTGCAGACAAAGGTCGTGCGGGTTTTTTTTTATGGCGCAAACTGTAAATAAACATGAGTAAAAGAATGAAAGCCAAAAAATGAGAAACCAAAAGAAGATTTATGTAACACAATAGTGAGAAGTGTGTTCATAATTTGGGTTTAGGAATTCTAGATTTTTAAGAAGTTTACGAAGGACTTTGGTTCCATTATTCAAACCTGATAATGTTTGGAGTGTTGTTGGAAGACTTGCCATAAAGTCACATCAAAAATCACACTATTTATCACTTTGTCCAAATATCCACACTGCACAGTAACCCAAAAATAATGCAACCAACTTTTGCTCAAGTCACACCTTCAAGAAAACCAACTGAGACTCAATTGAAATTGGGATCTTTTCCGCGCACTTGGCACTCACTTGGTGGCGACGGTGGAGCACTGCGGCGCGGCGCTTGGACAACATGTACCTTTGCACCCTCGCGTTTGCACTAGCGCTGCCGCCGCCGGTGCTAGGGACTAGCTGGCTGGGCTCCGGACAAGGCGCGCGCGTTGCGAGTCGATCGCGCGTCGACCGTGAACGTTTCACCCCTTGGCTGCGCGCCCGCCACCGCCGCCGCAGCGCCACGCGTGACGTCATTCCCGCTTGAGATTTGCGACGTCATAGATTATCTGTCCTGCTTTAGTCGGTGGCGGCATGCCGAAATTGGGCCAGCACAAACGACACGCAATCGCACTCGAAAATTGCAAATCATCAGTGCTGAACTGTCCTGGATAGAAGGAGGGGAGCATAGAGATACGTCGGGGACAAAAAGAAAATTGAACTAAGGTGAGATGGAAGTAGGATATAATTTCATTTTTATTCAGATATGTTAAACCGTGCCAAGTAGGTACTAAAAATAGATGTGTCTTGGTTGACAAATTTTACATAAGCTATAAACTAGATCAAAACAAAAACCAAGCAGAAATACATCTGATAGTCGTGAAAGACAATTTATTCATTCTAACGAGGTACAATAATACAATAAAATATGATATGGCTTAAAGCTACTTTTTCTGTGGCATTGTTTCTTCTCATGGCATGACGCCAAATAGTGATTCACCAACGGGTACGAATTGCCCACAATACAGTGTTTTGCTTATGAAATCAACCATAACACCATTATGAAAATAAGTTTCTTGGATTTCCATACCAATATAGCGGATCTTTGCATCTCGTCTGCTACTTTTTCTTTGTGCCATATTTTATTTTAGCAGCGCGTAACTGATAGCTCAATTGTTTGTTGGTAAATTAGAAATTATGGTAATCTTGACATCAAATTATATCACCCAGTATTATAATTAGAAAGTTCAATTTATGCTAATTTTGATAGAAGGTGGATTTCTCAAGGTTCGGGAGGATTGGGAAGATTTACTGGCGAAGAAAGTTTATTTGCTAATAATTTGGTTCATTGACTTTATATAGCATTAATGGTATTCGTGCTGTTAGAAGCTACGGAAATTAACCATTGTGGTGTTAGGTAGAAAGCTTTACAATGAAACTGAAATTAATATCCGGTTGGCTTTGATTGAAGCTTTAAATAGAAGCAATGTCACTTTCTGGTAGTTTAGGATTTTCATTCAACAAGGCTTAAAGAAGGCTATGTATTAAAAACTCAAATTTATTTTAATTCCAACTGAGATTAGATAGTTTTATATATGGATTAGTTAGGCTGTCATAGTCAAACCTTGGTTGTCCAATGCGACGATTCCCACGGGCACTGGTAATGTGTGTAAACGGTGCGGTATTGGTCCGCATACCAGAGAGGATTAAAGACTACTAGGTGCGGCACCGCATTCCACCAGAGATTAGTCAAGGTCGTGTAAGGGATTACTCGCTACCTTATGCGGTACTACATGCTATAGAAGCTTAAAGATTACCGGCTGGGGTACTACATTGCACAGGGATTCGGCAAGTTCACTCAAGAGATTACCTGCTATCTTATGTGGTACTGCATTCCATAAGAACTTAAGGACTACCACCTGGTGTGTTGCATTTCACAGGGGATTACCCAAGGTCACTCAAGGGATTTCTTTAGTACCTTATGCGGTACTA
>JAODGC010000006.1:8089375-8135643 GCA_027574925.1 Ecitoglossa quadriceps | reverse complement strand
CCACCTGGTGTGTTGCATTTCACAGGGGATTACCCAAGGTCACTCAAGGGATTTCTTTAGTACCTTATGCGGTACTACATGCTAAAGAAGCTTAAAGATTACCGGCTGGAGTACTGCATTGCACAGGGATTCGGCAAGTTCACTCAAGAGATTACCCGCTACCTTATGTGGTACTGCATTCCATAAAAACTTAAGGACTACCACCTGGTGTGTTGCATTTTACAGGGGATTACCCAAGGTCACTCAAGGGATTACTTTAGTACCTTATGGGGTACTACATGCTATAGAAGCTTAAAGATTACCGGTTGGGGTAGTGCATTGCACAGGGATTCGGCAAGGTCACTCAAGGGATTACCTGCTACCTTATGTGGTACTGCATTCCATAAAAACTTAAAGACTACCACCTGCTATGTTGCATTTCACAGGGGATTACCCAAGGTCACTCAAGGAATTTCTTTAGTACCTTATGCGGTACTAAATGCTATAGAAACTTAAGAATTACCGACTGGTATTCTTAATTCTTGCATTACTGCAGAATTTCTGAGAGGAATCTGTACTGAAATAACTAAAACATGAAATTTTAAGTTTACCCGTTCAATATGATTGTCAAATTGCAATCTATTACAATAATTACAGTTGTGACACGCACTACAATTAGTTAAGATACTTGCCAAACCAAGTTTAACACAAATTACATTATTTTGCGCGCGTTTCCTCTTCGCAGCATTTCCAATTCCTCGTAAATTACGCGCACTCCCTCACACTCCTTGCACACCATTTAAAGCGATGCTGTTGTAGTCATCTACTTTGATATTCAATTATCATCCTCGATTCCCCGAGAAACTAATTATGTAATGCACCATATATTATCTTGTCATTACGTTAGAGCTTTATTACCCATTGCTGGCAATTAGTTTACTCTAGGAATTTGCAAATTTATTCAATAATACCTTCAATTAATTTACCACCAACTAAATAAACAAATACTAAAAGAATATAATTCTAAAAACAATTTTTTAAGCATAGTGACAAACGAAAGTGCAAATTTCCATTGGCCCCAACATAATTTTTCTTAAATCAACTGCAGCTCTTTTATATTTCTTGTTCTGTGGTGGAGTTTTTTGATTTTTATTTACTTCTATCACAGTATTATTATCATTGACGTTCCATTGCAATTTTTCATTGTCCTCAATCCACTGGTTTGCTCCCAATGTGGTCTCAAAAGCTTCTGTAATAGAAAGTCCTACAAACAAATGCTAACACAACAGGAAAAACGGGTTAAAATGCATTGCTGGAATTATTTGATTGTATTTGTTTACTTCTATGTCAACAGTTATTGTTTTGGAAAATGTGGGATGTTTGTCCTTCTCAAACATATTCTCTAATCTTAGAAGGAAAGTTTTATCACCCCACGGCTCCAACGTGAGGATTTGAATGTTGGCAGGAAGTTGACGAGTCAACAATGATTTCTACAAAATATTTCAACTTGAACAAACTCAATTTAAATATGCAATTAAAATAGATTACTTCAAATATTATTTTGGTTTGGAGATTACCAATTTCACCAAAACTGGGTACTCCAACAAAAGTCCAAGGAGCAAGAAGTTTCCTCTGGGCAATCTCACGTGCTAATGATGCAGAATTTGCTTGTTTAGAATCTTTAAAACAAATAAAAATACAGTTTAGATAAAACTATTATTGTTTTCTGCTGAAAACTTACTATCTGTTTTGATTTTTCCCAAAACTAAATAAGTCTGACCTTGTACCATGACACCATGTCCTAATTCGTCCTCCATCAAAGCTTCTCCAACACCAAACAAATCGTCATTTAAGAGTCTTCTATGTAACTATCACCAAAGTTGAGTAAAGAACGTAAAAAAACTAGAACTTTAATTAAAATGTGAATAAGTAATTCTGAGTAATTCCACTCGGACCCTCACCATCAGTTCCAGTTCTCCATCCTTCAAACTGCTGCCACCTTGCGCCCTGTCATTCAACAACAACATCTCCACGTTCTTCGCAGTGTCCCTTAGTGCAATACGGGACGTTACAGGGTAGTAATTGCCAGAAATAGGTTCATTTGTCTTCCATTCAAATCCGTGTAGAATGTAGAATCTGTCTTGAGGTTAGATGTAAAGCGGGTGATGATTTCTAGACCATAGGACCTATTTAAGAATAGGGTTAGAATAGATTATGTTGTATATGTAGATTAGAGATCACTTACATTTCCGGAAGAGGTTCAAGCAACCAATCAAACTCAACAAAACTCTCATCCCTATAAATCCTAATTATCTGCTTAGCCCAGCTTGCAAATTCCTGATGTACCTCAACAACATCTGCTCCTGCTTGATGCAGAGTAATAGTCGCTTTAGCTGAAATTGGCAGAGCTGTGGTATTAGGCAATGGGCGGAAAATGTAAGCACCTGATGCTCTATGATCTTCATCAATATTAGTGCCATTGGCACCTTGATAATAAAGGAAATCTTGTGATATAGGAAGAGTAATCCCATTCATGGTAACTTCAACCAAACGACCAGAATGTTTAATGAGCTTAATTCCAATGTTTTTAAAACCAAAAACTGGTCTACTCTTCTTATCTTTTCTGATCTTTTTCTTCTTTTGTTGTTTGACTTCTCCATTCAATTGTTGCACATGAAAATAACTGAAGCCCATCGCGGGAAGCTCAGCACGGATGATCAAATTGCGTGGGTTTGATAAAATATCGTGGGTCTCCGAAAAGTCGGCAATTGCTGGCATTACATTATAGATAACTTCTCCTGCAAGTATTTAAATTCAAGGTCGTGACTATGCAAGGAGCTGACATTCAGAAGCTAATTTCAGCTTACCTTTAAGACCTGTGATGTTAAACTGAGCACCAATGACGAGCACGTGAATATAGTGTACTACCTTCCGACTTAAAGAGTTGTAGATAGTTAGGGTGAACTCATTATTATCGGAAGTTGAACGACAGTAACTCACGTTAGACATGATACAACTATTTCTGTCTATTTCAACTGGATTTCTGTCTAAGAATTGCCTGTTGAATCAAAGCAATACCCGAATCAATCAGATTTTTTTAACAAGACAGTAGTATTAATTACGGGATGATTAAATTGATGGTCTCATTGATGGCGTTTTGAATTGCTCTGGTCAGCAATCTAACATAATCATCAGTGACGTGTTGCTTTTCAGTTCCTGTAATGGCATCATGATGTTGCATAATCCCCATGATTTCTTTCAGCTCTTCTAGGTACGCAGGAGTGGTTCTTGAATAAGTTGCAATTTGCTTTATGACCTGATATAAAATATTGATATTGTTAAACAGAAAACGTAGTCAGAGAAGTAGAAATATTGTCACTGGTAGAAAGTTGTTTCCTTGACGTTCAAACCTCTTCGAATTCGGGCGCGATGTGAAATATCCAGTCCAATAAGAATGTAGGCCGGAAGCGTAAAGTCATCGGTTTTTAGTGGGTATGATAACATGGCAGATGCCTCGTTCACCGTCTTTACATAGCACGACGGTGTCGAATAGATTATGTTGATATCCGGTCGGTACCTCTGGAAGCCTCTGGTGCAAGAAATACACACATAAAATGAGCGAAATTGGTAACCAGCAATGTTGGAAAGAAAAAGGAACCGGAACTGAATTGAGAATCAACAAGAAATGAAATATTCAATATTGAGATAGAAAATTAGCAATAAAAAAAAGTATATCTAAAATATCCAAGGTCATGTTTAAAATAGCTTGGTAATCTGGTTTTGTTTCTTCTTCTTCTTCTTCTTCTTTATGTTAGGGACAAGTCCCTGTAGTTACGCTAATCGGTATTAGTTGCCTTTTACGATGCTGATGTCCAGTTTTGATGCTACCTTTTTGGGTGGTCGGCCAGTAGGACGCTTGGTGTTGGGGATGGCAGTTCTTGCCCACTTAGCAAGTCGGTGGTCCTCCATACGTTCGACGTATTCATTCCAGCCTCTGCGTCTATCTCTGGTCTATCTCACAATATCTCTTCTTTTTGGGTCCTTGCGAATTTGATTGCTGGGTATTCAGTCACGAAGTGTGACTCCTTTTATTATTCTGAGTACGCGCATTTCAGCTGCTCTCAAGGTTTGTTTTGTGCGTGATTTATCGGCTCTCGCTTCAGCTGCGTAGGTGAGTGCTGGTCTTACACAAGTTTTGTTTATTAAAACATTTAATTACTGACGCAATGAGTCTATCCATATTAATATAAAACATCTCCGCAGCTTGATAAGTGAAATCACCACCCATTGTCACCAAAAGATTGTTGGTCACAAAGCTCATTGCATGAGTTCCCACATATTTGGCAAATCGTTCCACTTATTTGAAACAACTGAATTAAAATTTATGACTAGAAATAACCAAAATACCTTCTTACAATTTTATCCTGATTAAAGGTATTACTCCGCACATAATCATTAATGGGTTCGTCTAAACACAGCACATCCCAGCAGAAGTACGCAGGAGTAGAGTAGAAGGCATCCAGAACGCTTGTAAACAAATTCGTTTTAGATCCTGTACAAACAATCATCAAGTAAGTGCAATCGTGATTAATTACCTAACGATAAACTCAATATATTTTTATGTGAATTAAGGTCAACGTAATAAAAGCAAACAAAGTCATCATCATTTCTAAATGTCGCTTGATATTATCTCAGATTGAAGATAAGCGGTTCAGAGTGCACATGGAAGAGGTTACTAGCGCCATTACCTAAACTATGACTTCCTTGCCACATAATCTCCATGGTTTTAGTCCTTAAACGTTTATTCATATCGCGATAGTCAATTCTAGCAAAGCGCAGCGCTTCGTAGCCGAGTTGCGAGAAAATCGACGCCATTTCGGTGTGGCCGAAGGGATCAATCTGCCAACCGATTTTAGAGCGGCTACATTCCCCTAAAGTGCTATTAATCATCCTGGGGAGAAACATATAAAGAACACACCAAACAACAAAGAAATTCAACTTGAATAGATTCTATTGAGTTGGTATTATGAAAATCAAACTATAACTTGATTCACCTTAAGTCCCAAGTAAATTGATCAATGATGGAGTGGTAATGAGTTGCAGCTTCATCATTCATACTCCACGCACCATTGATTATCTCGAATTGTCCTAAGTTAACAAGTTCTCTAACTTTAGATTTTGTATGTTCCGATTGTTCCTTCCACCATTGCGAGAAAAATGCAGTTTCAACTTGGATAAATCTAAAATAAATCACAGAACCTGTCGAAAACTGCACCTTCGAAATGATTCTCACGTACTTTCTATCTGAATTCGACTGCAGAGCTTGCACCACAGGAAGAAATGATATATTGAACTCCAGCTTTCTGGTAACGAGTTGCATCTTTAAACAAAAATTTCTTTCAAATCTCTTTCATTTCCAGGACCAATCTGATTTCCCTACCTCCATAAAAATACTGATCAACTGTTTTAAGCCATCCTACATCATCTTGGGAATGTGCTACTAAATGCACATTGAGTTTTGTTCCATCCACTGCATGACAAAACTGGTACATCAACAGAACAATGATTTAGTTGATTATTAATAAATTGGTGGCAGTTAGTTACCGAATATCCACATTTTACTTCCTCTTGAGTTGCTTTGACTGGCGTAGAGATAAATTCACGGATTAAGCAAAATATAACTACAAAGTGAAGGACTTTCATTTTTAAATCTTTTCTTCTATCACTAGGAGCACTAAACAACAAGGACACTAATCTCTCGTTTGTTATTTATACAGATACAGTTCAAGTGCAGTTGATCATCTCCTAGTTACTCGAATCTCAATCTTAAGTGAACTTGACTTGAAGTGAAGTGAGTCTATTAGATTACTACAAGTGTTTGTTGATTTATTGCATGGAGGTGATAAGATGCCTTTGCACCAGATTTTGTGGTCTAGACCACAGAATATTACTATGAGTGAATATTGCTCCCAACAAAGCACTCATTTCAAATGTCTCGTTGTCAACAAATTTAAGAAGATAATTCATGTTTTCATCATTTTTTCTCTTTCTATAATCAAATATTTCTGGGACAAGTACGGATTGAAGTGTGTACTCTAAAATACTCGGAAAGAAAGATATCGAACGATAATACTATTTATTTGGCTTTTATTGAATTGATTTTTGGAACGAACCCACGTTTGGAACGTTACACTGATAAACTGGGCGAATGTGTAACTTGTGTATAATGCACATGTTTGGAGAGAAGTCATTATTTATTGTGTTTGTTTTAATAAACTGTTGCTACTGCATGCATCGTGCTGCAGTTAAGCGTGCGATAAATGGCATGCACATGTTAATTTCCGCATATCTATTGCGGGACGGAGCGGAAAAACAATGCAGGACAAAGGAAATGAGATTGTGTCACGTAACCATCACTTGTCTGCTGGCCGATAAACACTTTGGTAATGGTGCTGCATATTGTGCAATCAAATTTAGCTTGGACCAGGAATTGATTGCAGCGGAATGAGGAATGTCAAAAGCATAACCTGGACGTCCTTGGAAAACAAATTCAGACGGTTAGAAGACAAAGCACTGAGAAGCATGTCGAAATAGACAGAAATTCACTGCGAACAAGATTCATTTCACCCGGAAAGGAATTCTATCAACATGTGATAATTTCTATTCAATTTTCAGCTTGTCAATGTTTATACTTTGTATGTCACATTGAATCTCATATGATAATTACTCATTACAAGCAATGGTATTAGTTGTACACTTATGTAAGTTCACTCTAAACAAATTGTGCAATTCAACATAAACAAATGGCGATAATAGCACCAAGTAGTTCTTACAATTCACCACTGTGATAAGCGCAACGTGATAAGCCCGTGGCCGGCCACTGAACGACCAATGCATCTCTCATCAGACTGATAACGCACTGTAAAAACCCCGCGACGCGCATTAACAAATTACCACGCCAGAAGCAGTAGAAGCAGAAATCAACAGATAGCCCCTTATCACCGCCTTGTGAAAGATCCGCTCATCATATTCATGTTGTAGCCACATTCAACGCGCATTCATTGTTGAGCTTCTCTTGGATGATCGACTGGACCCATTACAAGTGCAGTAGGGCCATTCAAACTGCCACCATCAGCAGCAAGTATTGAATGTGACGAGTACAAGACTTGCGCAAAAGTACCAAGTTGGGAAGCTGGACGTGTGATGCGTTGTTGTAAAGTTCTGTGATCCAAGTGACTAAGTTGTAGGAACTTGTAGGAACAACGGTTTGTTCTTAAGTGTAAGATGATTAGGAATAACCTGGTAAGTTTGGGGAGGTTTAAATAAATTGTTGTCTTGGCATTTTAAAATTGAGATTGGTTGGAATTTATTGTGTACGTAATAATTCCTAGTATATCGACAATATGTTTGAAAGTCAAAGGCCAACCAACTGTTATCGTACAAGTCGTAGAGTTCTGGGTGATTCAACCAAGTTCTTTTCACTTTTATTCAAGTTATCTTGCGGTTAATGAAAATTTCGCAGTTTTCGCACTTAATTCTTGATTATTGGCTTAGTTAATGCTAGAAATGTTGTGTCTACGTGCTATAGTCTATTGTCGGTTGTTATTTATTGTTGATCTGAACTGCTTTATACTAAGTTTCCACTAAGTTAACGTAAATCAATTCCTGAAATTCTGGAATCAGATTTAGTCATAACAAAAATAATTATAATGCTGCATTTTAATGCCACTGGAAATGTGTTTCTTATAATTGCAGAATATTTATTTGCTATTGCTGAGCATCTCAGCCCAAGTTTCCTTCTCCCAGCGTGAAAAATGTTCATATGGTGAGCGTGGCTCTCTCACAGCAACCTGCGAGTACGCCTCCATCCGTTTCTTCAAAATAACCAGCTACCGCTTTGATATGCTAGATGAAACCCTGCGCTGTGTCAACTGCTCGTTGGATATCATCGAAGCCAATAGTTTCGACATCTCAGGGAACCAGATACAAACATTGGATATTCGTAAATCCAACATCAAGATTCTCAAACCAGGTGCTTTCACTGGCTTGGTCTTCATGAAAACATTGTATCTTCAAAACAACAACATCGAAGAATTGTCCCCAGGGATCTTCAAGTCAATTAAGAAGGTGGAAACTTTGGATATTAGCTCTAATAAAATCAAAAGCATCGCTGGCCTAGTCTTCAAGGAAATTGCTAACTTGACCACTTTAAATCTAGGGAGCAATCAGATTGAATCAATCGATCAACTCGCCTTATTCGGCCTCAACGAATTGGCAAGCCTTGATCTTGATCATAACAATTTAACACATGTTGCAAATATTACTAATTTACCCAAACTGAGCACACTGAATTTAGCTCACAATAAGATCAGTGTGGTCAAGATGGGTGACTTTGCAAACATGACATCATTGGTAAGTTTAGATCTAAGTGGGAATCTTATCACTGAAATTGCACAAGGCACATTCAAGACACTAAAGAAGATTGTTGTCTTGGACTTGACCAATAACAAAATTGTGACACTAGCACCATTCGGATTTGAGAATCTCTTCAATCTGGAGATCCTTAGCATAGGCCAGAACTACATCAGCAAGATAGAACGATATTCATTTGCTTCCCTTCCCAACTTACAAGAACTGAACCTAAACCAAAACAAACTAGTCGTTTTCAAAACAGGCCTATTTACTGGAATGCCCAGTTTAAGGTTCGTCAACGTCTCCAGCAACAATGTAATCATGTTCTCTGGAAGTGGAAATATGGGTCTTTCAAGTGTGCACACGTTGGATCTTTCATACAACATGCTCAATGATTTGGATTACAAAGTTCTCTTCCGCCACATGCCACATTTGGTCTACCTTAAGTTGGACCATAACCCATGGACATGTTATCTTGTAGCGGAAATCGATGAGTATACAAAACATGACAATGTGAAGCTTTCAGCCGAAGGAACCTTGTCGAATTCCTCCTGCAAGGACTTGAGAAAGTCTGAGGTTGAAGTCATGCTTGAGAAGCATGCAGAAGAGCTGTATGATGCCTATCCTGAGGAGAGCTATGCCCACAGCAAAGTGGTTTATTCCTTGATGACCCTCTTACTTGTCGCGATGTGTGCAATGGGATTCGTGATTTTCAGACTGACGAGGCAGATTGGATATGCTGGGCAATCATTTCGAGCCACTTCACATGCAAACTTGATGTCGAATGATATTTTAGCTGAAGATGCCTAGACTTTTCTGATATTTGGAAGAGGCGTAGAGGAAGGATCCTATGCTCCAATGACTATTTAGTGCTGTAATATTGAATATTTTTGTAAATTCGTGTTTTAATTATATAAAAACTAATGAGGTATTAAATGGTTTGGATTTTGTTTTGTGCGATTAACTAAATGCGGATGTCATAATCCCATGAAATGGAAGTAAGCAATGAGAGCATAACAACAAATTGATAAGCAATTATCTCGTCGACACTTATTTATAAATTCATGATATTTCCTTGAAGTAATTATTCAAGCAAACTAAATAATTCATGTTTCTCGATGAATTATTTCAACCAAGATTAAAATTTATTGAATTTCAGCATACAATAATTTGATTTGCTCTTAACAACATAATTGATTGTGTCTTTGTTTTAAGAATTCCTTTTGGCAAACAATAATTTTTAGGGGTACGCAAATTATATGCTCCTGGCTTCCATATCCCACAACAAAAGATCTTCCCACTGACGTCATGCGAAGCTTAGCTTGAATTTGTGAATGAAGAATCGTTACGTAAACGATGGGGCCGACAATCCTGGAAATGTGCAATCCTGCTTCGCAGCAACGTGACCCAACCACAGCACGCATTCTCCCGCCCCCTAAACGTGACCTAGCCTTGGCCCATTTCTGCAGCCCTGTAATTCAAATGCAGAATGCGCCGTAACAGACGAAAGAACAATTTCTAGAGTCTTTGCACAACATGGACTGCTTTGAATTGCATTTCCACACGTGTGCCTCCAAACTGTTTTCTGCAAAAACTAACCTCAATCATTATTTACCATTCGACTCTTTTACATTTACTCTATTATTTCATACTGTTGAATTGTTATGTTCTAATGTTGCACGTTAGTCATTTGGTGACAAGTTCAATGTGGTTTTAGTGCTTTACATCGCTTTGCATTGAGATAAATCAAACATTCTCTACTTTTTATTATCACACTTAGTTTGTCCATCTAGCCCATTACATTCTCATTGTGCTATATTGAATGAAGAAAAAGTCTTGGCTCGTAATTTCCTTTAATTTCCTCATAATGTTCACTTTTCTCTAACGATCATTTTTTATGACTCCAGTTACAATGTGCTCCATGACGACACAACAGTGGCAGACGCTTGCATGATAGTGGCGGAGTGGCCCCGGCTGCAGGTGGTGGCATCCAGCCACCTCCATCGATCGCCAGCCGGCTGTTTGGTGAGCGCTGTGTGAGTCTTTGGTATCTTTTTATTTCCGCTGCTTCTTTATGGCTGAGATGCTATAATTTTTCCATTGGCTGGAATAGTAAAAAGAGCAAATTTATGATAATTTCATCGGCGAGCGTCATTCAGATGACGTTGTAATATTATACGGCGGCGAGAAAAAGGTGTGGGCTCAGCGAGAAATTAATTACTTTGTTTAAATTAGCCCTCGCAATAAAGTTATGACTCAACTGACGAATATATAAATGCAGCCGCCTTTTTTGTAGACTCCATTAACTCAACTTCCTGATGTCCAATTTGAATACGACAAGTTGCATTCGCAGGTTTTCCTTTCTTTGAAGCAAACCAAATGTTGTTACATTACAGAGATAATTGTGAACAGAGATGAGCATTGTGTTTGACACCAATTGTTGCTAATTGCTAATTGTTGTTTCTAGTAGTGATCAATTTGGAAATTGAAACTTAACCAAGGACTGCATCAAAAATAAAGGTGAATAAAGTGTTGTACCAAAATCTATGAGTAGCCAATTAAAAGAAAACTAAAAAAACTCAAAACTTTCATCAATTTCCAACTTTAAAGCACTTGCTGTATATTTGTATTGTAAATTGTTGTGTAATTACCCATAAATTACTGTGTTTCCATCCCATATTTAGCAAATCATTTTTGATTTAAATTATGAATGCCTGTTCCACCGATGCAAAACAAATAACCAAATACAAGTCATATTAATCCAGAACCTTATTAATTTGATAAGGATATCCAATTGTGATTTTACCATAAATATGTAGGCATTGTGTGATAGGCTGGAAAGCTCAAAATGATTGCCCTACGACATATAATGTGTGTTCACATCGTGATTTTCTTGTCGACAATTCAATTTGGATTTGGTAAACGAAAGCATAATCCAACTTTAGTCATTTTACTTGAGTATTGAAAAGCATTACTTCCAGGTTTCGATGGTGAGTATAACACAACTTCGCACAGGTCCATTGCTTCCATCCAATATTCAACAACAATATTAGATGATATCGTTCAACTCACGATGGGAACAGTGTATGAATGTAAACGAGTATTCAACGATAGTACGGGGAGTTTTCCAAGGATTTTGGATGTGATGCAGAATGTGGTTACTCAATTAGCTAACCTTTTTGCACCACTTACTACGACTTATAATTTGCGTTTTGGGAATAGGAGACATATTTGTTCAGGCGCAATTCTCAACCAAAAAAATGTTTTGACCACTGCGAATTGTCTAGCGGGGTTTGAGCCAATGTTTCAACTCATTGTTAATCGATACTAATCTGTAATGTTTCAGACTGGACTTGAAATACATCCGAATTAAGGTTGGGGTTGATGATTGGAGAGGCAATGCACATCTATATAAAGTTAAGGTAGTGAAACCGCTTCCAAACTTTAAAGAAAACAGCTACGACTCTGACTTAGCTTTGGTTCAAATAACCACCGCATTTAAGTTTGGAGAGAGAGTTGATAAGGTTTTCATGCCCCAGGAATTAAATGATGATGATTTCTATGACTTTCACATCAATTCCAAGCAAGGAACTGTTTATTCCTATAAATCGTATGATTTATCTATGTCAGGGGGACATTTGGTGAGTGCCGAGGTTTCTTTTAAGCCCCATGAGGATTGTAGTGCTGATATTCCCGAAAGTGACTCGAGTTTTAATTTTTGCGTTCAAGAAGAAGACATTGGATTTTGTCGAGTGGGTAGCATAATACCTGGAATTGGCCTGTGTAATATTGTTTTCCTTTTAGGAAGATGAAGGAGCCCTAGTGTTTGTTAACTTCAAAGGTAAGGATGTTTTGCATTCAATTGCATTAGGCGCTTCTTTTAACAAAGATAGATGCTTGGCGTTTAATACGTCAGTTATGTTTATTTATGTGGGGAGTGTGCATGCAGACGAGTTTGAAAAATGGATTACTGGGAAGATTTAATTATTGCAGTGATGTACTGATATTTAAAAATGCAAAATGTCATTTTGAGTATTACTCAAAAACTATTTACAACATTAAATTTTCAAAGCATAACATTTTTGTAATAAATGTGTATTAATTAATTTAAAATTTGTTCTTTTATTGTTTAAGGTAGGCAACAATGTGATACGCATAGTGTGCTAAATAACCTCTACACTATATGAGGCCATGAGAGTGCCGTTGTTTTCGCAGTCAATTTTAAACTTTTCTAATTTGTTTTCAATATATTTTCATCATTAATTATTGTTAAAAGTCAATTGTACGGAGTACTAGTAGTACTAAAGTGTTAAAATGTTTACGACAAAGTCTTTTATACGAAAGAATAAAATCGGAAACTATGTGAAGGTATCATTATAAAATGTCTACTCTAAAATTATCATTTAAAGATTATTTTATTATTAGAATGTTAGAGAACATTACATACGAGATGATATCTATTGCGGTATTCCTTCATGTGAACAATGCGTTGTTGATGATACAACACTCACAAAATCTTTTGGAAACAAGAACAGCAAGTATAAACATGACCACTTCATATTTCTTGACACAAATGTGGTTCTAGATCAGGTAATATTAAGCAAACTACAATGATTTAATCATTCAATAACGGATTTTATTTGTAGATGGATATTCTTGAAGATGATGCTCTAGGAAATGTAATAATTTTACATACTGTTTTAAAGGAAGTAAAACATCTCAATTTGCCAACATATAAGAGATTGCTGAGTGTTATTGAGAATTCCAATAGGCATTTTTTTATTTTTACTAATGATCATCATCAGTAAGTACCCTGTACAAAGTGTCAACTTTAGAAGTTTATAGAGTTGAATATAATAAAATATGCTTTAATCTGTAGTGCAACTTATATCCAACAACTAAATGGTGAATTGGCAAATGACTACAATGATAGATGTATTAGACATGCTTGTTCTTGGTACATTAATCATATTCCAAAAGAGAACTTTATTTTAATTACTGATGATACTGCAAATAGAAAGAAAGCAATTGCAGAAGGAATTACATCTTGCACAAGTAAGTTTATGTTGTTTAAGTCTTAATTAACAGTCAGTCAGAAAGTGTTTATTATTTAGTTACCGAATATGTGAAGTCTCTTAATCATGCAACCCTTGAAGACAAACTTTGCCATAAGGACTTCCATGCCAAGATAGATTCTGATAACTTTTTCCCACCACACCTCACTACTGAGCAGATAATGGAAGGACTGAAAGATGAGAAATTCCTTCAAGGAACATTTAGATGTTCTCAGGATAATTTCTTGGAAGGTTCTGTCACTGTAGATGGATATGATGAGCCTATAATGCTGCAGGGAAGATGTAGTCTCAATAGATCTGTTGATGAAGACATCGTTGCTATTGAACTCCTCAAAAAGGAAGATTGGGTTGCCCCGAGTGACATTATTTTAGAAGATGAAAGTAATGTTGAAGGTATGGAGGAAGTTCTTGAGAAGGAGAAGGAGTTAATGGATATGAGTGGTGCACACAAGGAACATGTTAAACCAACAGGAAGAGTTGTTGGAATTGTGCGTAGAAATTGGAGGCAGTATTGTGGTATTCTTCAACCAAGCAGTTTGGATGGTGTCTTTCATTTGTTTGTACCTGCAGAGCGAAAAATCCCTAAGATTCGGATTGAAACCCGACAAGCAGAGTTTTTGAAGACGCAGAAGTTGATTGTTGCTATTGATAGTTGGCCAAGGCATTCACGATATCCAAACGTGAATATACTCTCCTTCATTTAACAGTATCTTAAACTAATTTTGGCATTTGATTTGTTTTATATTCAGGGACATTTTGTTCGAGCTCTAGGGAAGATTGGCGACCAAAAAACAGAAAACGAAGTCATCCTATTAGAACATGATGTACCTCACAGTAAATTCTCAGAGGAAGTTCTCAGCTTCCTACCTAAAATGCCATGGACTATCACTGCGGAGGATGTGAAAGCGAGGGTAGATTTAAGGGATCTAGACATTTGCTCTGTTGATCCTCCAGCATGTACTGACATCGACGATGCGCTTCATTGTCGTGAGCTTGCAGATGGTAAGTTGGAAGTTGGAGTGCACATTGCGGATGTTTCCCACTTTATTAGACCGGGAACTGCTTTGGACTTGGAAGCGGCATCAAGAGCAACGACGGTTTATTTAGTTGCGAATCGTATTGACATGGTACCGGAATTGTTAAGTTCCAATCTTTGCTCTTTGCGTGGAGGCGAAGAACGTTTTGCTTTCTCTTGCATTTGGGAAATGGACCTTGATGCAAATATCATCAACGTGCGTTTCCACAAAAGTATAATCAAGTCGAAAAAAGCGATGACTTACGAAGAGGCGCAAATTATAATCGACGATTCTAAACAACAGCATTCAATCGCAAAATCTTTGAGAAGCTTAAACAGGTTAGCTAAAATCCTCAAGAAGAGAAGATTAGAGCATGGTGCTTTAGTTCTCGCTTCACCAGAAGTAAAAATCCATATGGATTCAGAAACCCACGACCCAATTGATGTTGAAGTCAAGAATCTGTTGGACACCAATTCAATGGTTGAAGAATTTATGTTGTTAGCTAATATAAGTGTAGCAGAGAAGATCCTGGAAGATTTTCCTGATTGTGCAATGTTGAGAAGACATCCTACACCACCAATTACAAACTTTGAGCCGTTGGTCAAGGCTGGAAAACATTTAGTAAGTACATTCATATATATTCATCTAATCCAATTTGAATTCTAATCTTATAGGGCTTCGATATGAACGTCGAATGCGGTAAAAACCTCGCTACTTCCTTGGATAATGCTGTATGTCCGACGAATCCATATCAAAACACAATGTTGAGAATTCTGGCAACTCGTTGTATGTTGCAAGCCGTCTACTTTGCAAGCGGAATGTTCCAAAAGGAAGAGTTCTTCCATTATGGTCTTGCTGTTCCATTGTACACACATTTCACGTCCCCCATTCGACGATATGCTGATATAATTGTGCATCGTTTATTAGCTGTATCTGTTGGGGCAGATACAACATATCCGGATTTGTTGGACAAGAGGAAGTCTAATGAACTGTGTAAAAATTTGAATTATCGTAATAGGATGGCACAGTATGCAGGAAGAGCTTCTGTTGCATTTAATACACATGTAAGTGTAGTACAGCGAATGTTTGTGATGCTTACCATGATGAATTTGTTTTAGTTGTTCTTTAAGGGGAAGATTCAAGATGAAGAAGGTTACATTCTTTATGTGCGCAAAAACGCGCTGCAAATTTTGCTTCCAAAATTTGGACTGGAATGTACACTTTATATTGCTCAGAAAGGGACGACCTCCACTGTATTTTCTTATGATGAAGAAGTCGGTATATTCCTGCTAACTAGTTACTTTCATTTTAGAATGTGTTATTTACAGGCACAAACTCAAACCAGTGGAAATGTCATCTTCCATGCATTTGACCCAATCACAGTCAGATTAAGCTTGGATAGCAAAAATATTCAACACGAAAAGTTTGTATTACAATTGGTAAAACCTTATGTTGAAGGTTTCAGCGTTGCTCCACTGCGTGAACTTCCAGAAACCGAAGGTAAACACAAGTTGGAGGATACAAATTCGAAGGCACCCTCGAAAAAGTGCAAAAAACAATAGAGGTGAAAGAGTTTCTATATCATTTCCAGTTACTTCTTTATTGCCTATTACCTTACAATGAAAGAATTGAATTAAAAGTGCATAAGAGTTCTTATCGTATAATTTTAAATGTGGGTGGCGTTAATATATGTAGCGCCATCGATCTCATAGCTAACACTCCGACAAATTTAATTTTCAAATACCCAACTATCACATCTTTGTTGTACGCGTCCTGCACTGGAATTGATTCAACTGAAGTATTGTATCTGCTTTGGAGCAGATCAAAGAGTACCAAGTTAGCCACGCCAAAATCATAGCAACTTTGCAACTCACTTCGGTTTTCAGAAGGTTGCGCAATCAAGGTAAATGGAATTGATTCATTGTTTTTAATCATGTCTGCAATGGCCACAGCTTCTTTGGATTCGACATGGAAATCGAACACCTTTTTGAATCTGAATTTTACGGGCTGCCTTTCATCAACTGGTTTGTGCATTGTTAACGTTTCCATATCATTTCCAGTCATATTAAGGAACGTTAGTTCAATATACAAATGTTTTAGATTATCATTGAGTATGGGTTTGCTATCTGCCAGTAATTTCAACTCTAAAATTTCTATCTCAATATGCGCAACTCCATCTGTAAGGAACTCTTCATGGGACAAAGGTCTGTAGCGCACGGTTGCAGTTGTTTCGTCTTTCCACTGCCTCCATTTAATAGTCTCAGGGTCTTTACCGCAAAGAATCGCGTTTTCTTGTAATGTTAACCTCCACTTCAGTTCTTCATGCATCCACGTTGTCCTTTCTTTTAACTCCTGCGTTATTTCTTCTTGGGTTGTTCTCAATGCTTTATTACGAACCAAAACCAAGTTCAACCCATCCTGGAATGCTTGTAATTCTGCTTCACTTACAATATTTCCATGACTATGGTATGAAGCATTCTGTTGTGATGCCGACGTGCGAATACCGGACATTCCCATCGCATCATGTGCCTCCATCATAGGAGGTATAACGATGGGCTGTGGTGGCGATGGTTTACATTTATCAAATTCATCTTGGTCCCCACGTATTATACATCTGACCACCAGTTTACCGAATTGCATGAAGTTGAGATTATCGTAGCATAAACAAAGATCTTTGTTGTGCAATTGTAGGCTACACTGGTAGATATTTGTCATGTCGTCCAAACATTTTTCTAGTTTAATGTTGCACTTGCCTATGAGAATTTCGCGTCCTTGAGAAATGTTAAAGAGTTCAATGGCTAGTGGACATTTTGAGAGAAACAGATAAATGCCGGCGCTTATATCAAAATCGTATTCAATTCTTTCGTTCAAAATGACATGTCCTTCGGCATTAACTTGATTTATGGAGAAATGATAGGCACCAGGATGTTTTAAGAAGTTCCATGCAAGCATATAATCTTGTGTTTCTTCAACAATGTTGTAAGCGGACCTTTTCAAATTGATTAACTCACTAGATGGTTCCAGTTTTACTAACACCATTTGCATTTGCGCGGCCCCATCCTGAAAATTAATAGAGGATGAATCTTCAAACAGTTTTGTTTTGTCTTCTGTAGCGTTGTTTTCAGTTGATATATCTTCTGGGCTTGAACTCAAGGTCGCATCATCTTGAATCACAGACGGTAATAGGGTTTTTCTTCGATGACATGTTCGGCATATTTTTAGCTGAGGCACATCTGCTTTCTTTTCAGCATTCTTCAAAAATGTAGACTTTTCTTGTGATGCATGTGAAAAAATTGAATACATTTTCTCTGGAATGTACTCCTGGGAAGGTTCATGGGACACGGAAAGGTCTGTTACAGCTAATTGCTGTTCATCATTGATAGGCGCAACCGGTGCTTCTTGTGGTGGGATTTGCGAAAAGCTGCTCGCTCTTGACAGCGTTATTTTGCCTTTTTGTTTAACTACAATTTGACTGCCATCAACAGCAAGACGAGTGGGTAATGACTGTTTCGTATGTTCTTGTTCTCTTACTTGTTGAACGTAGGTTTCCAAATTCATACGAGACTTTAGGGCAAAATACTGTGTACACGAATTGTCATCAATAGATCGCTTCATTTTCAGTTGAACCAAACTGTCCTCAATTGGTGGTACTGGTTGTACATTTTGCATCGAAGTATTGACACTTTGATCAATGTATCTATCTGCTGATGGTAAACTTTTAGACTTTAAGAGTTTTTCCTTTTTCCTGCCTTTATTTTCATCCCTATACAAATTTAAACGAGTTTGAAGAACCAATGACGCATTGCTTGCTTCCGATGAACTTTTGGAAGCAACTTGGCTGGGTTTAATTGTTTGTACCTCACTATCATCGGCGCTTTCTGACAATGCATCATCCTGAACCAATATCCCCCGCTTCATCAAAAGTGTTAATGCCTCGCCCAAATCTAGCTGTTTATTTATTTTTCCATCTTGGTCCACAATAGGTGCTGCCACTAATGGCTCCGCATCTGTAGTGTAATCAACTGATTGGGAATCAGATTCGGTTGGCCATTTCTTTGCGGAAGTCCTCAATTCCTTCTTGTGCTTGGCATGTTTTGTCTCCTCTTGAATTACTTCTTGTGGAACTGGCACGCAAACAAAACCATATGGAACGCAGGGATTTTTTGAGCAAGAATGATGTTCTGCAGAACCATATGATGATGTGCTTTCTTTTAATATTATAGGGCTCTCTATGCTTTGATCCTGAATATCAACAGTACGTTCAGAGTTGACTTCATCATTTACAGTAACTTCTTCAACCTGAACCTGCTCAGCGTTCTTATTTCTAACAAGGCTTAACCTTTTCATCCAGGCTTTAAATCTATTGGGAGGCATTTTCAAATCACTCTGCTCAAATACCATATATATATACAAAAATTTATTACTGTCCAACAAAATTAAATTATTAAAAAACAAGTTTCATCCACTACCATGGATACTACATTTTCGTTTTCATAGAAAATTTATTGTGTAAGTTACAAGATGCTGCAATATCACCCAATTCTCTACTTTTTCCAAATAATCAATTTCTCAAACAGTCCCTTAAAACCAAAACTTTCAAAGTCATGACAACTCAATAATTCCCTCCAGTTTGAAATGTTCGCGACGATATCAAAGTAAACATGAGCAAATCTATCTGCATAAATCCTAGCAAAATCTACAGGAAAACTATTAAATTTAACAGCATGAAGTACAAAATTTAGAAGCGATAATTGCTTTGGAATCTCATCGTACAAAGTTTCATCAACGGTGAATGATTTAAAGTCGTTAGTATCCTGGATATTGAACACAGCTATAACTAACACCCACTTATTATTTGGCAATAGTTCCAGAATCTCAGACAATTTCGTGATATCTTTATATCTCAGGTCATCAAATATAACTAAATAAGGTACACTTTTGTACAAGTTGAGATGGTCCCTATATGCAGACGCATCAAAAGTGTTGATATCTAACTCAACAATTTGCTTTGGCATGAATCTTCTTTTGATAATATTAACACAGTATGTTTTACCAACACCTGTTGTACCCATTAAAGTTAACAAATGTTTCTCAGTGTCAGTCTGCCCACGTTTAAAACTATACATAGCATTTGAAACTTCATCAATTACATGGGTCTCTCCTATAAAGGATTCCATAAGCTGAGATTCAAAATGATCTAAGTCTATATCCCTGTTATAATTCAGTCTGTCATAAAAAGGAACAAAAAATACAGCAATCAAGAAGATTACTATGTTGGTTTTAGTGAAGTAACTTTTGGACTTTGCTCTGGATTGACTGGTGTCACCTTTTAGAGATTTTTTTGTTTTTTGAGAACGTTTTTTCCTAAGGACTGGAGTTGTACCTTGGAATGACAAGTCAACAAAATCTAGTATAGTTGCCTTGGGTGCCTTTTTTACCATAGTGGCAAAGTATGGGTCTGGATCACAGTCTTTTTCAGTCTTGATTAAAGTCTTGTTTACAGGTTGCTGTTGATAATCTTGGACTTCCACACAATCCACATCCATTGGTGAATCCTGAGGCTTTGGAGCTAATAGTGATTCATTTCTCAGAGGTGTTGAAGTGTGAGTAGCATATGTTTTTATAGTAGTGCCATTTGCAAAGGTTGAATTGAGCGTTTCATCTAGTACGTAAATATATTATTTGGCCAACATAAAGAGCGTTAAATTTGTGTTATCTACCTGTTAAACCAGCAAGTCGATCACAACTGAAATGGCGTGCTGGCGAATGTGTAGCAGAGGAGCCTTGGTTAGATGGGAAGTATTGCTCCTCGATAATGACTCGACGAAATAACGGGCCGTTTGTTGAAATATCCGGCGCCGAAAACGATCTATTAAAAGGCAGGTTTGATGCCGAATTGGTAGAAATATCCATGAGTAAAATTTCACTTGGTGTAGAATATAAAATATATCGTTATGAAAAAACTTGAGCAGAATGAACATGAAGTTGAAATATTACGTTTTTAAACACTTGTCAATTTAAAACCAAAATTGGCTATGGGTTGGAGTTAATTTTAGCATCTGTCGGCATCGGTCGGCACCTGTCAGCTGACGAAGTAAAACTGAAAAAGTTTAAATGTTTTAAATTTAAAATCAGATCTTCACGTATTTACTGAACTAGTTTGCTATATAACTCAAAGGCGCAATAAGAATTGAAATCTTTGTGCAAACCCAATTTGACGTATTGTTCTTGGAAAACAAAGTTTGTTTGTTTTTTAAAAGTAAACCAAGTGAGCACAGAATGTAGACAGATCCCTAAACGGTTTTTGACATCATTGAACATTGAAAACTCAAATGGCACCACAAATTATTTCGATGTAAATTCCAATAAATGTGAATTAAATCATAAGCCCTCTGCACCTCCGATTCACCGGGGCGCACCAGCTCGCTTCGGAAACCTAGAGCGGCAACCGCGTAAACGATTGACGTGCGCAGCGCACGGCAATCCAGCCAGTATTGTTATTTGTGTGCATGCCTACGATCCTTCGCGGAGTTTAGGACGACGATGATCGCGTAGCGAGAGCGGATAGTCCTCAAGTGTCGTGCGCGTGAGCTAATGAACGTTTCGATGATGGTCTTGGACCATTGTAATCCGATTTGCCCGTACACAGACAAGACTTTCTGGATAAAGGAACCGTGGATACCTGAGAAAGCTTCAAGCGTATTTGAAGCTTTCGAGGCCGCGTTCATGGAACTATGAACCTGGACTCGTTGTCTTTTACTTTGTCACAGATCAGTTATTTGGTTGCGTCGATCACGAGGAAGAACCATCGGCAGGTCGTCGCCGAATTACAGAAGGTGAGTGCAATGTGGGGGCGGCTTGCCCGCCTCCGACTGCTGCGCAGCCCCTGCCCGCTGATAAATACACGACGGCCATATTGCGCCGTTTCCGACAATGAGAATCCGGTGTTGCCAGCGCGCAGTGGACAGATGCGCAGCCAGGCGAATGCTTCTCCAGACAACAAACAAACTCGACCGCTGCAACGGCCCGCGGGGTCTCGTCCGGTTTAAGGGCAATTTACGGCTATTTTCGCTAACGCTACAGCAAACCGCTGAATCATGTAGCTGCTACAGTGCACTAGCTCTCTGCCGTAGTGAGTATAAGGTTTTTTATTCAGTCGGGGCCAAAAACAGTAAGGCAGCTGATAAGTTTGTTCTAATCAATGGGCATCTACTCGTTGAACCGTTCATTAAGTCTTCTGCCTGACCTGCAGTATGGGCATCATGGAAATCGTACAGTATGTACAGTGGCTTGGTTGTGTTTTGTAATGTGAAGTAATAATCGTGTCTTGTTTGTCACGATTTTGTTCGGTAGCAACGAGTTTGGCAATTGGCAACATTGCGCAGCTGGTCGTAGGTAATTTTTTATTGGTTGCCACTTCTGTACCTGACGGCTTTCATTCAGAAGAAGTGACACTTATTTGTTTGTCATTAAAATCGTAAAAAGCGTAATGCAGCATTCGGGTCATTAACATCTCCAGCGGTGCATTCACAATATCGTCATTCTTTGGGAGCTCGAGTCAGTATGTAGTGGTTTAGAAGAATGCTCGAGTATCGGAGCGGGGCATCCGTTGTGAAGAACAAAGGTTCAACGTTTTATCACCATTCACCGGTTGTAAAATTGTGATAGTTTTGCTTGATAGGACCAACATGGTCCTCTTTTACGGTTCCTAATCTGTGTTATTTTGCAGTTGGTGAACCTTCATGGATTAGAAGCTGATAGACACCTGCTGCAATGTCTCTTTCATTCAGTGGACTTCAGTGAGACATCCAGTAAAATACTAACATCCACAATCCATAATCAAGTTCTACTTGACTCCTGTTCAACCTTGCTCAACAAACCATCACTGGTCTCATCCATTTGTTATATTACTGACAGTACTTTAATCAATCATAAAGTAAGTTTTTCTTCTATCTATTATTAGCACAGTAATGAATGTAATGAGATGTTCGTGTTATAGAGTTTAAAAGTTGGAGCCCAATTTTTTTCACAACTGTGCAAGTGCCTTAGACTCTCAGCTGTCCAGGAAGTTGTCTTTGCACTTGCCCTCCTTCACTCCAACAACAAGGAGGTTGTCTCGCACTGCCAGGAACATTTGCGTAGCTGCGTGCCCCCGTTGGTGAAATCGTACGTCGACACCGAGGGTAGTGGCAGCCAGCACGAAGGTGGCCTGCACGAGACTACTCCTGAGGTCCTTCACATCATCCTATCGGCCGTTTTCAAGAATCCGAAGGAGCTCGGCGTCTCCGCCGATCTGCGGGCGTCATTCACCAACGCCTTGCAGCGAGATTTCCCCAAGGAGCACGTTCCTATCGTGCTAGCGCCATTGGTGTATCCAGAGGATAGCGAACTTACGCCAGAGATGTCGGGCGAGGGCCCCGGTCTCGCCGGCGGCATCATGGATTGTACAATGGCGGACCTGATTAAAGAGCTCGGCTACGGTTTTACCGCCTCGCTGGACGAATGTCGAAGTTATCTACACAAACTGAATCGGAACGACATTACTCCGGCGCAGGTAGCTAAGATACTCATCGTTATGTGTCGCACCGTCAACGGGCTGGATGAGTCTCTCAACATTCAGACGCCCGGATCGTTCAACAAGACCAGTGACGGTCGGTGTACATCGTGGAATGCAGAGGTGTTTGTTCAAGCTCTGATGGATACTGTGCAGAGTTTATCATGGAGTAATGTGATGTTTGAGTTGGATCAACCCGAGTTTCTAATTAGAGACCGTCAGAGTCTCATGACGTTGATAAGTGCTCTTCGGCTGGGTCTCCAAACGACTGGATTCCGCAATGAGTCGTTTCCCGTGGATCATTTTTATCGTCGTTGGGTCAACATTGAAGGTCAACTTAGCCTGTTGCAACAGATTTTGAAGAATCCGGATGTGTTTTCGTTTTCGGACTATCCATGCTCGCTGGTGCCAGTGGATGTATTGAAAACGCCACCGGAACAGGACAGCAAAGAATTAGCGACATGGCGGTCGATGAATCTAGTTGAAGTGTTGCTTTCTATCGCAGAATGTGGTTGTTACTCGCAGGTACAGGATTTGTTCAAGTTTCCCATCCAAAACTGCCCGGATGTGTTAATACTAGCGTTGCTTAACATTCAAGGTCCGCTTAATATGCTGCGGCAAGAACTTTTAACTGTTTTGTTCCCAGTATTTTTGGGAAATCATGCTAATTCTGCCATCATTTTGCACCATGCGTGGCACTCACAGAATGGTAACATCAAGCCAGCAATAATGCACGCAATGGCTGATTGGTACGCGCGTGGAGATGGCGACCAAGCGCGATTATCTCGGATTTTAGACGTTGCTCAAGATCTCAAAGCTTTATCAATGCTGTTGAATGTGCAGTCGTACCCGTTCATCATCGACTTGGCGTGCCTTGCCTCGCGTCGTGAATACCTGAAGCTAGAAAAGTGGCTTCAGGATAAAATCCGCGAACATGGCGAAAACTTTGTATCAGCTTGCATCAAGTTTCTCCATCGAAGATGTCCACAAATACTGGGCAAGAGTGAAGATGCGTTGAAGTCTAATATGCTACCATCAGAAACCTTGACAACAATTGTGATTTGTTTACGAAACACGCAACTAATTAATCTCAGCCCTGAGTGTCACGACGCAATTGCCTCCATTGCATCGAACTACCAAATCTTGCTAAATAATCGACAACAGCAGCAACAAGCCCAACAAACAACGTTGCTACGACCACATCGAGGAATGGATGGTTTCAATCCATCGAGTATTGCCGGTCCGCTGTTTAACTCAAGCACAGCAGAAGGAATTTCGTCAATCGGTTCATCTCTTGCAAATATGTCCTTGGCAGGACAAACTAACAATGCGTTTACACTGCAAGGAGGTTTAGGACCTTTGGTGCAATCCCCTGGTTCGCCTAACCGCATTCTTGCGGGACCCTCCAATAGTCCATTTCCAATCATGCCAATGCAACACCAAGGTCCAGTCGGAACAGGAGCATCGTTGGTTCCTAATCTCACAACGTTAGGGAGAATGGGTGGACCAAATCCTGCTGGTCTACAGAAAGCAGGCGTGCCGGACAGTTCATTGTTTCCTGAAATTGCCCCGAATGTTTCGAAAGACATCGAAGACGAAGCGAATAGCTACTTTCAGCGCATATATAATCATCCGCCGCATCCGACATTATCCATTGATGAGGTTCTTGAAATGCTAAAACGGTTCCAAGAATCACCAATGAAACGAGAGCGAGAAGTATGTTATTTACATGCAAATATAAATTTAGTTAAAATGTTTAAAATCGTTTATTACAGGTTTTTAATTGTATGCTTCGAAACCTTTTTGAAGAGTACAAATTTTTTCCCCAATACCCCGATAAGGAGCTTCACATTACAGCCCAATTATTCGGTGGCATTATCGAACGGGGGCTTGTTACGAGCTACATGGCTCTTGGACTTGCGTTACGTTTTGTTCTCGATGCTCTACGAAAACCAGAAGGGTCCAAGATGTACTACTTCGGTATTGCTGCATTAGACAGATTTAAAACCAGATTACGAGAATACCACAAATATTGTGAGCATGTGCGCGCTATACCTCACTTCTCAGAGTTCCCTCCACATCTTATCGAGTACGTTGAGTATGGGTTACAGAGCGCTGAGCCTCCCACGAAACCACAGGGCTCTGTGTTGCCGAGTCAGTTGACAGCCGTTCTCGGCACGCAAGCCGTTCAACCATACAAAGGTACGACAGCATCATCCTCCAGTAAAGTGAACTCTGGTTCAGCCACTAATTTGGGATCTCGGCCGTCGATTGCAAATGCTACCAACATTGACACGCTTCTTGTTGCCACTGAAAAGGAGGAGATTATGTGCCCGCCAGAACAAATTCAGGATAAGATTGCTTTTATCTTTAATAATTTGAGTCAACTTAATTTGCAAAAGAAGTGTGATGAGCTCAGGGATGTTGTCTCAGATGAATATTGGGCTTGGATTTCTCAATACCTCGTTATGAAACGTGCTTCGATTGAACTGAATTTCCACCAGTTGTATTCAAATTTTTTGGATGTGCTAAAAGTGCCCGAAGTGAATCGTATGGTGACCAAAGAAACATTTCGCAACATTAAAGTTCTACTGCGGTCTGATAAAGTTATTGATAATTTCTCGGATAGGTCATTGTTGAAAAACTTGGGCCATTGGCTTGGAATGATGACTCTCGGTAGGAACAAACCTATTCTGCAAATAGATATCGACTTAAAAAGCCTTCTGATTGAGGCATACCACAAAGGGCAACAAGAACTGCTCTATATTGTCCCCTTTATCGCAAAGATTCTGGAGTCTTGCGCGAAGAGTAAAGTTTTCAAATCGCCCAATCCTTGGACAATCGCTATTATGAATGTGCTGGCGGAAATGCACCAGGAACCTGATCTGAAGCTGAATCTTAAGTTTGAAATAGAGGTGCTGTGTAAGACACTTGATATTGAAATCACTAATTTGAAGCCAACTAACATTCTTAAAGATCCTGAAGTTCTGCGCAAATTAGAATATCAATTGCGTACGTTATCACTAAAGAAGGAAACAGCGCCAATTACCACGCAGCTGAGTATTCAGTCTGTAATGAACGAATCCGAATTAAGTCAAGTAAATGCACAGACTGCAAGTACTCCACCAGTTGCGCAGAACAACAACACCACTCCTACGTCGAACGTCGCTGCGCCAGAGCCGCGCTTCAGTTATGCAGACATTCAACTCTCAAACAACGCTACTTTTCAGTCCCACATTACAATCAGTCCAGCCATTCTTCTCTTTCAGGCACAGCCGCAGTTGAAGAGTCTGGTAAAAACTGCTATAGATCGTGCCGTGCAGGATTGGATTGCACCCGTTGCAGATAGGTCTATTAAAATTGCACTACAAACTTGCGAGCATATTATCCGCAAGGACTTTGCATTAGATCCTGACGAGAATAGAATGAGGTCTGCGTCGCATTGCATGGTTCGCAACTTAACTGCTGGCATGGCGATGATTACCTGCCGCGATCAACTTCTCCAATCGATTAGTACTCAATTTAAAGTTGCTATAAAAACAGCGTTCAACTCTCCAACGCCCCAGCAGAGAGACATGATCGAACAGGCTGCAAGTATAATCGCCCAGGATAACATGGAATATGCCTGTGCTTTCATTCAGAAGACTGCAATCGAGAAGGCCATACCTGAAATGGACAAACGACTTATGAATGAGTTTGAGTTGCGAAAAATTGCGCGACAAGACGGTCGGTAAGTAACTAATCAAGTTCATATTGTCGGAAAATTAGGAGTGCCGTGATGATTTTGTTTCGCGGTTTTATTTGTCAAACCCTGAAGAAATTGACGGGTATTTCAATGTCCAACTATAAAGAGCACCGAATTTTATTAAAATGTGATTTTTTCCTTTTTAGGCGTTACTGCGATGCGGTCGCCCTAACGTATCAAGCTGAACGGATGCCGGAGCAAATCCGGCTTAAAGTTGGTGGCATCAGTCCCTCGCAGATGTCTGTTTATGAAGAGTTTGCGCGTAATATTCCAGGATTTTTACCACTCACGGAAAGAGATAGTGCTGCTTTGTTCATTCCAAAACCTACTGTTGTTATGGAGGCCCCACCGGCTCATACTTCGTCCAACTTCCAACTCTCACAATCTGATGATTTGGTTTCGCTCTTTGAAAAATTGGCGCTGGAGGCTGATCAGTTTATTCAAGCTACCAACGGACAGGGATTGTACGCTCAACTAAATGACTGTATGATACTAATTAGAGAGTGTTTAATGTTTTTAATGCACAATAGGGAGATCGGCTCTTCGATTGCCACGATTCAGAAGGTAAGAACATTTGGCGACGACTTTGCATGTGGGCTTATCATTAATTAGTGAATGAATTGTGCATTACTATTTTTTAAACTTTCTGTTCGCAGTGCGTTGAATCAATGCAAGAGGGTAGCAACAACGTCAACACAGATCCTGTACAAAATAAATACAGAGAAATTATTGTGCGCATCCTAAAATCACTGCAAGATCCACGTGCTTATGGCCAGCAATGGATCAACAAGAATGTAACACGATTCCTGACTGATTTCCGTGACGATACGCGCTTTAATGAAGTCGCAATTGAAACATTCATACGCGCCGGTTTAGTGAATCTTCCCGCATTTGATGTGGCTTTGGCCCAGTGCATGGAGAATGGTCCCAATTACAGAGCGGTGACGTTGGCTACTGTCCTTGTACAAAATCTGCTAATTGAGGACAGAGGTAACCAATACGTAACTGAAGCCGATTTAGGTAATACCATTGAAATGATGATGAAGATTAACTCGCATTTGCGCCCACCTCCAGACGCTCTGACAACTGTCCTTGAGATGCTGCGCCAGCAACACGATCAGTCCATCATGAGCGACCGTGGTGGTGGAGGCCCCGTGGGGCTAATTCACAACGGAATTCTGCAAGTGCGCGCACCCAACTTCGAAGATCCACCGGGCCTCATGGACAAAACCGAGTATTTAATTCGCGAATGGATCACTATCTATAATGCACAACCTACTGGACGGGACTCTACAAAGGCATTCAGTCTCTTTGTTCACCAGATGAATCTTCAAGGTATATTGAAAACAGACGATCTCATTACACGTTTCTTCCGTCTGTCTACTCAGATGTGCGTCGAGATTGTCTACCGTACAATGAACGACCAACCACTCTCCAACTCACACATCCGCGCCAAATGTTTCAATACTCTCGATGCCTTTGTGCGCTTGGTCGCTTTGCTGGTGAAACATTCTGGTGATACTAGCAACACCACAACCAAGATTCATTTGCTCAACAAAGTGCTCGGAATTGTCGCTGGGTGCTTGCTCCAAGACCATGAGCAGCGTGGAACAGAGTTCCAACAGTTTCCTTATCATCGTATTTTCATCATGCTTTTCTTGGAGCTGAACTCTTTGGAGCCGGTGCTGGAAGCCATCAACTTCCATGTGCTCACAGCCTATTGTCATACACTGCACATCTTGCGTCCATATAAAGCCGCCGGGTTTTGCTATGCTTGGTTGGAACTTGTCTCCCATCGTGTATTTATGGGCCGTATGCTGGCTGCAACACCGCAACAAAAGGGCTGGGCAATGTACGCGCAGCTGCTGGTTGATCTCTTTAAGTACTTATCGCCTTTTCTGCGTAACGCCGAACTCGCCAAGCCAGTTACGATGCTATACAAGGGCACACTACGTGTGCTGTTAGTTCTACTGCACGATTTCCCTGAATTTTTGTGCGACTATCACTACGGATTCTGTGACGTGATCCCGCCAAACTGCATTCAAATGAGGAATCTTATTCTCTCTGCCTTTCCACGAAATATGCGTTTGCCGGATCCATTTACGCCCAACCTCAAGGTGGATATTCTGCAAGAAATTGCGTTTGGCCCACGTGTGTTGACAAATTTTGCCACCATGATCACACCTGCCACATTCAAAAAAGATCTTGATTCTTATTTGAAGCTACGCACCCCGGTGACGTTTCTTTCAGAGCTGCGAAGCAATCTACAGGTTTCCAACGAACCTGGCATGCGTTACAACATTCCGCTTATGAATGCGCTGGTGCTGTACGTTGGCACTCAGGCTATTGCATATATCCGCGGGAAGAGTTTAACGCCAAACATGACAACAATCGCGCATAGTGCGCACATGGACATCTTCCAGAATCTCGCGGTTGATCTAGACACCGAGGGGCGCTTCCTGTTTTTGAACGCCATTGCCAATCAGCTGCGGTATCCAAATAGCCACACGCATTATTTCTCGTGCACTCTTTTGCATTTGTTTGAGCAAGCTAACACTGAGGCGATACAAGAGCAAATCACACGTGTTTTGTTGGAGAGGCTCATTGTAAATCGGCCACATCCTTGGGGGCTGTTGATTACGTTCATCGAATTAATCAAGAATCCCACGTATAAGTTTTGGACGCACGAGTTTGTTCATTGCGCAAATGAAATAGACAAGTGAGTATTTTCCTTGAGTTGGCTGTCTGCTTTCTGGAAACGATTATTTAATTGAATTTTTCTCTTTTAGGTTGTTTGAGTCTGTAGCTCGCTCGTGCTTTGTCCAAAAAGCGTCTGTGCAGGCAGACGGCGATCTACCTGAGTGATTGTCGTTACGCACGTTGTTGGCGAGAAACATTGTATATCTTCATGCGTAACAATTGAGAGAAATGATGCAACTTGAATTAATTATCCATTATAAACGGGCAAATTAAACATCGTTGAAACATACAAGTGAATTATATGCAATTTGTCAGAATGAAGACTTTATTTTGATTTTGTTTCTTTAATAGAAAATGTTTTGTTGTTTGCTTTATACACATTACTTTTTGCTGTAACTGGCGGCTTTATTTCTGGGTTAAATTAGGCGTTAAGTAGTGTATAGAAGAATACATTAACGTGTAAAATATATATGATAAATCATAGGTATTTTTAAGACAGTTTTCATGTATTTGTAATTATATAAATAACTACTAGATGGAATAAGAAATAAATGGTTTTCAATGTTTTCAGCATTACAATTCACATCTGTATTTATTGAATTGCGATTCAATAGCTCTCAAATTTTACTAATTATGTGTACTATACACTATACAGATTGTACCAGACTACAAACAATAATGTACTAATTCAATTCTGTCCTATTTCTTTGATGCATGTGCGTTTTGGAGGTGGCAATGGTTTCAGAATAGTTGTACGCGGAGTGTTCTCCCAATAGCCAGGAAAGCGATCACCACTTGACATATTACATTGCATACTCAAAGGTGCATCCTGATAAACATCCTTGAGCAACTCAACGCGCATCTTATTCCATTCAATTGATGCATAGTTTAGAGATATTGGTTTTCTTGGGGAGACTTCTTGATTCTCCCACCTGAAATAAAGTCGTTGATTAAGTAATTATGGGGATAAAATATTTAAAGAAAACACCTACTCGTGCATATACTGAAAATAAGTTTTCAGCGCGTCTTCACTGATTGAACTTTTGCACACTTCCAAATCGATCGCCGGAAAGTAATGTATGTAATTAACGCACATCTCGTCACTGATTGCAAATCCTCCCAGTGTCACATTATCTCTGGTTGTGGTTCGGTAATCACAAGTTGTAATTAGTGCATCTCCCTGAAAACGAAGTAACTTATTAATTAGTTTTTGCTTTAAGCGTTGCTGTGATGAGATAAATACAGGCAGCACAGTGACGGGACGTTTCAATCTTCTTATTTCCTGGAAATGAGTGCTGTAGTGATCATCTCGGTTCACCTCAGGCAGTTCTATACCGTTGCGGAAATGTCGAGTGCGAACACGTATACCAGTTAGATGTGTATGTAATTGGGAACCAAGTATTGTGATTCCATCCTGCGGAACACTCTAAAAATATATTTGAAATTACTTTTGATTTAAATTGGTATTTTTGATGAAAGACTTCTCACAATTGATGTGCATTCAGTCACACAGTACCCACTCAAAGAAAAATACTCTTGTCCTGGCGGAATTGCCATTTTGTCAGTATACTCTAAACCCAATTCAAGAACACCAGCATCCATATCACGTAGATCAGAAGTAACATAGAATATTATCCCTGAACTGTCCACCAAACCAGAATGCCTTTCTGGATTATTATAATGTATTTCTAACATTATATATGGATTAAAATCGGGTCCTCCAATTGGTAATGCTGCTTCTTCGGGGTAAGCAAATCCTTTAGCGCCCATTGCCCAAGCTGCCAAAACTCTTTTGCAAACTTGTGTACTTGGTGGACGGTCAGAAGCAAAGCAAGATCCAGCATAAAGTGGAATTGTTTCTCCAACTGCTGCAATGCAATGGAATACTTCCATGTGATGCACCAGTCCTTGATTTTTCTCATCAATTAATGGTTCATATTGTAGAATATGATGTTTTTCAATAAACTTTTCCGGAAGTTTTACTACTTTGCACCAGTAGGTTGTGTCAGAATCAGGGACATTTACTTTATCAACGTGCACTTCAAATTTATCAGCAGCATCTTGCAAATTAATAGGGACATTAAGGTTTTTTAGCAGTTGCGTTCTTACCATCCCCGATTCTTGTGTGCTTATATTTAATCCTTTCAAATGGTGAACAACATTTGGTCCCTTTGACCACACAATATGTGTAGTCCCATCTTGAATTATATAGTCATTTACGTCACAAGTATCGAATTTACGGTGAAATGTAAATTTAAGAGTGTTTTCACGTTGCTTCATGTGGTATCCGTTTATATCTTGTTGTTTGTCAAGATGAAGAACACCCTTTTCATCTGCCCAAGCATCCTTTCAATTTAGATAACTTTATTATTCAGCTCCACAAATGAATGATAACAAAAACTTACTTGTAATGCAACACTATTCTTCCAGTTTGTCCACAATAAATAGTAATCCGCTGGGAATTGTTCACCATAATCTGAAAAACCGAATGCAAACCATCCGAAATCGTCGCGCGGTAAATGCACTTCAAACCAAATCATTTCTTTCATGTAATCCAAAGCCCAATCTAACGTTATTCTTCCATCTTGATCAAGTGCAATGTGGAATATTTGTTTTTCTTTGCTTTGTTCCTGATTTTGATATGCACTTATTGGTTTATTTAAATAAAATAGTAGAAGAAGGACGCAAGCAACTCCGGGAAAGTTCATGATGAATTAAGGATCTTTGCGCGTTCCGGAATGACGAGGAAAGAAGGGATGCTGGGTATTTATATGGAGAGAAGGTAGTGAGAAGGGAAGCACGGAATCATACAATTTTCAATTTTAACCAGTGAATAGTACAGTACAGCTAACTATAAATATTTGCATAATTATTATAGACATATGAGAGAACTAAAAAAAGCAAAAACTATTGTTGCAAAATTAAATCGACATTTGAATTACTACTATTCTATAACAAATTTATTATAGAAGAGATGTGTTTTTATTGTTTTCAACCATAAATATTTTTGAAATTATTGCCCAGTGCAGCTACAAAAAGTGTATCATCATTACAACGCTTATTCCTGTTTTCAACTGGCAAATTTAAACTTACTTTGTACAATCATGGCAAAAACGTTTGAATTCCAATGCGTATTGCTGTGGAATTCAATTTGGTGGCACACATTTTTGCTCCATTCATGTCCCATGCCGAGGAATTCAATAAACATTCCTCGTCACCCGCATTATTACTAATGACATACTTTTGATCATAATCTCGCACCACGGCTCAGAATAATCAATATAATCAACGTGGTTGTGGTGTTCATTATGGCAGAACATGTTAGGTGGAAATCTAATAATATTTTTATATTTGATATATTTGATTTCTTATGTTTGCACATGATGTGTGTTTAAATTATTCAAGTACTGCGAATAATACTCCGTTGCGTTGAAAGCTCTCTACTAAAATATTATTTTTTAGGTCATTATTTCCGGGAAGGATGTCTAAAATTATTTCGATGATGGAGGATTTGATAAGAAAAAGGGTAGCAAATGAATTCCAAAGGAAGTCTACGAATAAAACCTACAATTTTCATGTGCGTACTTACAAACAGAATCAATGCGATTATCAACTTATTTTAATGAAGATTTAAACAATAATGATACTTTTCCAAACATGGTAAATATTTGATTAATTTTGTCATTTGCTCAAATACCTTATAAAAGCATTTTCCGCAAGTTGCAGAACTTCAATGGAATCTAATTTGAACCTTGCATGCCATGAAAGTAATATACAACTACAAACCATTCCCTAAATAGACAAAATGCCAAAGAACAACACGCAGTTGTTATTCACGCTTTACTGTTATATACTGTCCATGGAAAAACTTGTAGCAAATCAATTTTATGCCCTCGCTGGTATAGAAAATTATGCCAGTAAAATGTCGCAGTGTGACGACTTGCTAGTAGGAAGTTAGGGCAGGCGCAGTTATAGAGTAACCTCCAACGCGTAAACATCTCCCGGAAAAACGAAGACTTAATCCAAAACGATGGCGCCAATGTTATACAAGAAATTGCTCAGCCCACCCTGCTCTTCGGTGCTGATGGCAGCCAAAGCATTAGATTTGGAATTGGAGCTCATTGAGGTTGATATGGCAGCTGGCGAACACTTGCAGGAATCATTTCTAGAGGTAATTAATGCCTAGAGAGTGAAATAGGATTTGAAATTGCTATATAACTGCTTTTATATTGATAGAAAAATCCACAACACACAGTTCCTGTGCTGGAAGACGAAGAGTTTATTTTGGTTGAAAGCAGCGCAATTTTGATGTATTTAGCTTCTAAGTACCCCAATGAAGAAAATCCTGATTTTTACCCGGAAGACCTCCAATTACGCGGGTTAATTCATCATAGGCTGTTCTTCAATGGTGGCATGCAGAGTCTTGTGATTCAAATTGCTGTAAGCATGAACAGCAAGTTTTACAAT
Source organism: Ecitoglossa quadriceps (assembly GCA_027574925.1). Lineage (NCBI taxonomy): Eukaryota > Metazoa > Arthropoda > Insecta > Coleoptera > Staphylinidae > Ecitoglossa > Ecitoglossa quadriceps. The sequence goes on along the minus strand of JAODGC010000006.1, from coordinate 8,101,695 downwards.
CAACTCTAACAAAATGTTTAATTTTCCAGCGTTCATTTTTCGTCGAAGGTAAAACCTCCATTGACGAAGCCCTCGTTGATAAAGCCATCGACACATACAATCTTCTAGAAAAGTTCTTAGGTGGTCGTGAGTGGATGGTAGGAGACGCCACAACCATTGCAGATATTGCCATTTTCGCAACGCTTACAGCTCTCAATGTTTTGATTCCTATTGATGAAGATAATTGCCCTGGTCTTGTAGCTTGGATCGCACGCATGGAAGAATTACCATGCACCGAAGCAAATACTTCAAGTCTTGACGAATTAAAAGCAATGCACGAAAAGGCCGTTGCTGGAGTGGAAGAGACGGAATAATCGATTCCCTACTACCTGAATTTGAACTGCATACAGTATACATACAAATTGTTTACATAAACACGTTTGTGCTGCAACGCACTTAATAGTACAGGAACGCTACGAATTCTGTGAATGTTGAAGAGGTATTGATCTACACCTTAGCCAACACCGTTTGTTCCTTTCTCTCAAATGAATTTAATTCGTGTTAGGAAACTCACTCGTTTGCTACCAAGCTAAAAGTAAATAATTCAATGGCGATTTGCAATGCAAGCAAGTACAAATATGGCCTGACTTAAATTTATTTAATTTATGAAATGATTATGATTGTTGCACAACGAAAGGCGTGCGTTGTGATGCATTGAAAAATAATAAAGCACACTTATTGAGGATCCGCTGGTGGTGGATAATTTCCTGCGTGTGGGTTTTGAGGATTTGCCTCATTGGGAGTAGTTGTATTTTGGTTTGGTACCGGTTGATTTGGTGTAGTTGGCTTTGTATTTGCCGTGCTTGAGGCATGTTGGCTCGATGTTGACATATTCGGCTTTGGACCCGCCGGCGTTGATCTTAATTTAGGAACGGGGACCCCCTTGACTTTGGAATTGTGGGCAATAATTTTATCTTGGATAACTTGTGCTAATTTACTTAGTCCACGAAGGTGACATTCGCCATAGTAAGGTAGTTTTTCACAGCGTTGGAGGTATTTATGCAAGTTGGAATAGTGTTTAGAATCCACGGGGTAAAGCATATCCAGAGTTGCCATTGTCGCCAAACAAGACATGTCGGCAAGAGTAAGATTTTCAGTGGTAAGCCATTGTCTGTTAAAGAGTAATGTATTGAGATAGCTATAATTCTCTTGGATTCTTGAAACATTGGACACCGTTAATCCGAACTGGTTTCTGAATAAAATTGGTGTCTAAAAATTTGAAATGTTTGAGTGTAAAGCAAAGAACGTAAATTAATAGGAATAGTTTACAATAGCTTGGTATAAGATGGGATACAAGACGCCTGAATCATAGTGCAGATATTGATCCACCAGTGCCCTTTTCTGTATGTTCTCCGGGTAAATTGTTTTGTTATTTGTATACTTCTGAACCAAGTAAGTGCTAATTACATGGCTATCAGTCAGGGTATACCCATTATCGTACAGAATGGGAATTGTGTGGCGACTGTTTATCTATAATTCAATAAAAAACCATTCATCACGCCGGATTAGTTGTTGCATTGAGTGAATTACCTTTGAAATCTTCTTCATATAGTCTCGCGTCATTATATCAATCTCTTCGTACTCCAATTTCACTTCTAACATCCGTGCTAACATATATACCGCGCGGCATGGTGGACAAATAATGTTGAAATACAACTTTGGCAACGACATCGAAAGAATTTGGAATGACCGAAAAAGAATTTAAAAAACACACATGACAGCGTGATACAATATAATTTTATTGTGACATATTTATCTGTTTAACATAAACCAAAATGGCAAATTCCTATCAAAAGTAATAAACTTAGTTAAAAGTCACAACAACGTCATTTTTTAATGAAATAGGAACGGCCATTGGGATTGTAAATACTGCTAGCTATTGGAGAATTAAGGCACCATTCATACCAGACTTTTTCCTCGTTCTCTGCTCGCCAGAAAGTAACATCGATTTTATCACCATTTTTAACTTGAACAGGTGACTGAAACAAATTAAACAAATCAAAAATAGGGAATCAATAAGCCTGAAATATACCTACATGAAGTGGGAATATAATAGGAAACCAGCTGACCATATTATTTGAATATGTCTGTGGGTTAATACTCAACATCACATCTTTGTATAAAACAGTCTCAAAGAAACCACTGAAGCCGGTCAAGACACAGTTTTGCCGGGCAGTAAATGCCAAAGAAGTTATTCGTTTATTCACGATGCGTTCATCCCAATTCGGATGCTTGAAGGTAAACAATGCCTAAAAGTTCAATGCTATACTTGTTTGTTATATATTCATGTCAACACAGCATACCTTGGACTTTGCTATCTGGTAAGCATTAACAAAATGCACAACATAAGGCGTTTCATGCATTGCGTAAGCTGATTTATCATGTACTCTCCCACTGACAATCTCGTTGTGAATCTTAGTACTCTGCAGAGGTGCCAAATAGGAGGTATAAGATTCTGGGATAGAAATTCCATTTGGCTTAAGGAACCTTTGAGCACCATCTAGACACTCTGGAGACAATTCATTGTCACCAAAAGAACCCAACAGTTCTGAGACTAAAATATTCGCATCCTCAGGAGGACGGCAGACTCGCATATCTTGGTGAATCAACACTACCTTTCCTTGCCATTCGTTTTGAATGCGTTCTTCCAGAGTATTTATTGCAAATGGATTCTTCTCCACTGCATAAATTCGTACTTTGCGATTTGTCAAGTACGACGCGTTTAAAGCTGCTTGAACTAAAGGTCCTCTTCCTGCACCAACAATCATTATAACAACGTATTCTAGGTGCTTAGGCTGGTCTTGAAGAGCCCGCTGGATAGCATTCTGATATTCTTGATATTTGATTGGATCTTTCTCAAAAATTTCATACACACCTGTTTCAAGATGTTCTGAGAGTGGCTGAAGTGGATTTTGGAGGTAATCCTCACAACCAGTAGAAAACTCAGTCAACAAAGTACTGTCATAGAGTTTCCGCCCCAAGAAACTGATGTAGTTTTGATATTGTTTGTATGTAAATTTATTGGCAGGACCTTGAATCACATACTGCACATCCAGTGCCATAAAGTGTTTAATTATATCCTGGTAAGCCTTAGGGAGAACAGGTTGATTATGTGGATTTGGAATGAATTGAGATGTGTGAATTATCAGTGCCTTCACTGGCTCTCCAATCCATCTTTCTAAAGTCCATGGGTTTGGCAAATTGTCCAAACTGGGCATTTCCAAGATCAATCCAAGTTTCTTATCATAATTGGCTATTCTTCTAAAGTCATTCCAAGTCTCCCATGATTCATCCTCATCTGCATTTGGATACAGTGGAGACTTTGCTTTCTTCATTGGTATTTGTATCCATACCTGATAAGGCACTGCAGTTTGGATCTTATTGTACAGAATGTGTGCCAAATTCCTATTCTGCTTCTTAGAAAGACGCAACAGAATAGCAGAGAGTTCCAAATGAGATGCAAATCCTAGTTCTTGTTTTAAAAGCAATTCTTCTGATTCTCTGATGTATGCAATTTCATTGTCAACATCATATACTTTGGATATCTTGCCAACTAACAATTTACTCCAATCTGGAGACTGCATGATCCTATCAGTTCTTCCTATTATTTTAGTTGGATTTTTATCAGTTAAATCTCTGGCATTCATGGGATGAACCAAGTTAGTAACAATGAAATGATATCCATCTTCAGCTATAGCATGTAGGGTTTGTAGCAAATTCCTTGGATTGTTGATTTCTAAACCACATGACATTCGCTTGCTCTTTTCCCCTTTGTCCTTTTTATCACCCATGTTGAGGAATGTTGTGCTATAAGGAAGAAAATATCGAGATACTCTGATAAAACCTGAAAATATTGCACGTTTTAGAGCAGATTAACCTACAACCATTCTTAGATTTTATTTAAATTGCGGGAAGGAAGTAAGTAATAATTCAAGTACCATATGAAACATACTTTTAATTGTCCTTGGGGCTTACTCGGTACGATTATATCTATTATCAATATGATCGATATACTTTATAGCAGTGTTAAAACAGTTTACAGCTGTTTACAACTTTCAGCCGGTTGCACAGAAATCCTTTGGCTTCGTTTATTTTTCTTGTTTTGCTTCATAAAGTTGGATCTCACAACTAGGGATATTTGCTGTTCATGCTAATTTGAATTCAAAATTTATTTCATCATAAAAGTATATCAAACAAATAGTAATTGATAATTAGGTTGGAAACTAAAATTATATTATTTTGCTTTATTTTATTTATTCCACTATCCAATTTGATGAAATTAATCTCCAACGACAATATCTTCGAATTCTTTATTTGGAATATTGTATTCAGAAACATCAACAGCTGATGTTTCTGCCCCTCCTGCACTCGACAGCGCTAAACAGTGCGTTCCGACGATTTCGAGTCATTTCGAGTGCCTTCATCCTTCATTGTTTTCATTTACTGCAATTGGATCAACTTGAGCAAATTACACGAACAAAAACACAACCGGTGCGATATCATCATTCAGAAGTAAGTACTGCAAATATCATAGTTTGCACTCTCTAACATTCATTGCTTTTAGATGGGAGATGATATACGGAAGGTAATTCAACAAATCATCCAAAAAGTGACTGGATTATACACCATTATTATCTCAGACAGAGATGGTGTACCAGTTCTAACCATTGAGTCTGATAAAGCCCCAGAAGTGGCAATGCGACCTAGCTTCTTATCAACATTTGGTCTTGCTATAGACCAAGGAGGCAAGTTGGGTTTAGGCAAAACAAGAACTCTAATTTGCACCTACTCTCACTATCAAGTTATACAAATGAATAAACTTCCTTTAATTGTGTCTTTTATTGCCAGTGACACATGCAATACAGGTCACATATTAGCCCTGGAACAACAAATTGAACCAATTTTGAAAAGTCTTAAGTTAGCTGTAGTTGAAACTTGAATGTGCTAGTTTAATTTTAATTTAAGATGTTTGCATTTGTAACCTGTATGGCTTATAAAGATATATGTTTATACTCCTATGCTGCTTTCTGAGTATTTATTTTCAAATTCATTTAATTATCCTTTTCAATACTATGCAATACTCATTTTTATATATTTTTTGTATAATTGTGTTGTATTTGTTTGCATATGCTTGTAGGAATAATGTTTAATCACATCTTAAAAGTTCCAATTGGACCCGTAAAGTCTTTCGGGTACTGGTCCATTTACCTGCGTCAATTCTTTGGAATACAGAAAAGTAGCGGTTAATCTCCTCGCGACCTTGGCAAATTCAGTTTCGCCCGGCAGCTCAAGTTAACGTGGTTGTATCAGTTTTTAAAGGGACCGGAAGTGTAAATTACAACGATTTGAACTAGAATAGCTACGTTCTGATAAATAGTGCCTTTTTAAAAAAACTACAGGTAGAAATTAGATTAAACTAATTAGTTTTTGACAAAATTAAATACTTATGGAATAATTACATATGTATTGTTGATGTTCCACTGAAGGATTTGGGGTGTCTGAAGCCCATAAGTAAAACAAAGAAGGAAATAATATTTGGGTGCTAGTGGAACATCAAACAGGTGTGGGTCTCTATCCTAACGAGGCACAAACTCATTTCGATAGCTGGATAAAATCTATTGCAGATTTTCCTAGTTTAGAAGTTAACTATAATTTTAAAGACTTCTACAGAATTGTAGATTTCTAAGTTAACAAAGAACATGTTTATCGCCGTAGAGTGAATGTAAGAGGACCTCACCTGCTACGCGTTCCACCATCCTATTTCCAACGCGCTTCCTCTAATGGTATTAGTGTAGGAATAGAAAGTAATAACATGTTTATTGGAATACTAAGGGTCTGCGCCTAAAATATCAAAATATGCATTTAATGATTGTTTTGACGAAACTAAGTGCTAAAAGCATTCACATAATATCCAGAAACAAGTGTCAGTACACAAAACATACTTTTCCTTTTATTGTTTTGACGGGAAAGTGGACATTGAATAAAAATGCAGTTGCACGCAGCTAACCCCACATATTTCAGGTAAATGTGTGTTTACGTACACTTCCTTGTTGATATTTAATATCACTTAATAATTTTGCGTTTATACTTTGTAATTTGTTCACTTGTTGATTACATACTAACACATTTTTCTTTTCAGGGTTATACACAATAGGCTGTGCTTACTGGTGAATGCAAAAGGAAAAATTGCCAGGATGTAGCTGAAGAAACATATAGCAGGAGTTGTAGGGCAAAGACAACAGGTTACATCATCTAATTCTTGTAAATTATGAAAGAGTTTCTGTAAGTTGCAACAGTTCTATATAGCTATAGAACAAAGAGGAAAGATCTTGTACTTGAGACAGCACTCCTCAATTGGAAATTAATCCAGGCTACATCATGATGCTCCAGATACCTCCAATATCTACAAGAATTCAACATTGGTGGCACTCTATAAATGTTTAAACTGCTACAGTCTGCAACATGGATAAAATTGAGGCTACCCTTCACAATTTTGCCAGCATTGGCTCTAATCACTAATTAATGCAATATCAGTTGTCATTAAGCTGGTGTGAATACTTTTTTATTATTTATCATCAGCAAGATAAGGCGGTGAACAATAGCTGCGTGCTGCTCGGCCGATTTAATGGTTTAATAAACTCGGCGAGGTTACAACATACTTTTGCAAAATTGAAAGAAAAGAACATTAATCGACCTTCATGCGTGAATTAAATCGCACCGAAATCATTCTGTCCTATATTGCACAGAAGTGTTTTATTTAATTATACATTCATACTAGTTTTTTAAATTAAAAACAATATATATATACATATGTAACATCAATGATCAAATATTTAAAAATATCTATTTTTTATTTGCTCAGGGTAATGATCCTTTCATAGTATAGTTAAGTAGTGTATAGTGATGGGATGGAAGAGTATGGTGTTGGTACCGGGCATGGGTAACAATATGCTCCAAAAATTTTATACTTTAATATATAATTAGAGCTTAAGAAATAAATATTAATTAGTTCTTATTCATGAACTAAAACATTGCTTCGTTAGATAATTATTCCAAACATGATTGGTTGGAATATCAATCACAACATTTCGGTGGTTCTTGGTAGGGAGCCATCAATGCCATCAAACCTACGTCACTCTTGTTATACGAATAAAATACTCAATGCCTCCGTTGCAATTGTTCACTTCAAAGTGAACTTGCATTGATACTCATTGTAATTGACTTAAAAGTCTATCCGTCACAATATGAAGGAAATTAAGTGCTACGGTGGTTTGGAGAAGACTGATGAAGATATCTGCAAGAATAACAAAATTGTTGATGGCAATCATTATACAAATAGTTCAAACAATGGAACAAATGGAATCCTTAATGGTACGTTTAGTATTTTCATATTTGTGCAAAATTCAACAAGAATTACTTTTAGACGTTATTACATTCACCTTGATGTAGATACGTGCACAATTTCCATTTATTCTTGTATTAGATGATTCAATTCGTAATTATCCATAATTAATTGGAATAAGTTGTTCACATAGACAATACGCATGGATGTAGTGAATGCAATCCACTTGAGGTATACCAACCGATTTAATTATGCGGAATGCATTTTTATTCGACACTCGTGCGCGCATTAACGACCATTATTAATTATATTGCTGAACTACACTCCTCATAGGCGGATCGGCCAAAGTGAATCTAATTTATATCCCACAAATCGTTCATCATCCCAGACGTTTTTATTGATGCTTAGTGGAAGATTTACAATTAAATGGAAACGTAAATCATTCAATAAACATTAGTGTAAGAAAATTATTATTTTGCTCGGTCACCAAATGAATGGCATAATAAAAGGAGAACTGGATATTGGTCTTGAATAAATCCAATGAAATCTAATTTAAAGCGTTATAATTTCACAGCTTTGGTAGAATATTATGCATTTCAGTTTATGAAAAGCTCAGTTTCAATCAATCAAAGTAGGAAAATAAACCAAGCCATTTCAATTGCAATATGCTATTCTCCACCAGAATGCAATGAGATGAATAAAGTGATTGTTAGGATTTACCAATATATTACACTTTAGCACAATAATTCGGAATAACTTGGATTGAAAGCTAACTTGTGCAATCAATTAAACAAAGCATAACTTAAACTGTTATTAACTCATTTCCCCTGTGGATAAATATGCAACAAAGTAGTTTCCTATTTGCGTATATAAAGCAAGTAAACATTTTCAATGCACAGTTTGAGCACACATTGTTTAAAGCAAGGAGACAATGTCAGAAGGATCAGGTGCTCAGGTGTCAGGTGAGTAAGGAAGTAACATTTCCACACTACTTCCCGATATTTGCTATAGTCATCTACAACTTTAATTGAACCGTAATTAAATCAATAGATAAGTAAAAAGTCCTTTATAAATCACGCTTGCCTAGAAATATTATAACCGTCAGGGTCTGCGAGAATCTTTGAGGAAGAAAGACGTCTTGCTCTGTTTTACTCTCTTGACTTGTGAATTGCGATCGCCACAAATCACAAGTTGAGTGAGTTTGTTTGACGTGACATTCCTTCACTGGTTCAGTCATGATTGGCGATAGGCATTCAGTATTATTGCCATTCGATCCTTTCGATACGGCCAATACATACGAACGCACCATGATCAAGGTTGTCGTAAACTAGCATACAAAACGCTCTTTGTTTCCAATTCAATTTCGATATCAGTTTAGATGACATGTAAGTACAAATCTGAGCAAACTAATAAATATCAAGCTTAATTTGAGGTAATTTATAAGTGTGCTTTGGGTTATGCTCAATTTGAAATTGTTCAATTATTTGCTTGTTGATCGTGGAGTGAAATAGGTATTTCAGAAGAAGATGGGATTTCCAGAATGACTTTATCCAAGGAATTTACAAAGACAACGTGTTTAAGGAGGAATTTCCAATTGACACCTTAAGATCACTACTGCACTAGGTGTAAAAAATAAATGGTGAGGAATTTAATTTCTGGAAATACCACCTATATGTACTTCATTATTTTGTTTTAAGAAAACTTTAAACGCATTTAAAGCAAATTGCTAATCAAAACACATTGAATATTATTAATGCACTATCTTAATAGTGGAAGCAAGTTTATAGTGACATTTATCGAGCGATTCGTGCGATCTCCCAGCAGTTCCTCCTGTTCACTGCTACTGCTTTCCCACTTGTATAAAAACAGATGGGAATCGTCGCGACGCGTCAGTTGGAGCGACGTCGGTGCGCACAGCGCATGTTGTTGCAAGTGAAAAACAGTGAAAAATCGGATTCAAACTTGCCGCGAGTACACAAATCGGCACGTGCCCCAAACGCCCAAATCTTCCAAACAAGCGCAAATAATCAACGAGTGCATCATGTGTTCATATTAATTAATTGCTAAGCGTATCAATGCGTGCGTTCCTTTTGTTTGTTGAATGCGTATATCGCGAATCTGTTTACATAACATTCAATTAGTGGATAGTCAATTAAACAATTAACCAATCAGACAATAAGAGAATTAGACAATTAGAATCGTGTAGATTCTGTGTAGGAAGCTAATTTACATTTGCTTACTCTCAATACTTAGTTAGGTTTTCTTTTCTTTTCCATTTATTTTCAATACAATAACTTGCTGTCAACATGGAGAAAATGAATGGTGAATCAAAACACGAGAAAAACGGTGTGCAAAATAAAATCTGTGCCCTTCCCGTGGTGTTACCACGACGGTGGTCGGAAAGTCTGGAGGAAGTGGAGGTGCCAGGAACACCAAAGACACCAAGATCATGCAAAACCCCGGGTAATTTATTTCTCTAATTGCCTTATTGCTGAACATGTGAATTGTTTGGTGACTCCACGACGCGGTTCACAGCAACGAGCACCAAATATTCTCGATGTTTATTTGACTTTTGACGTAGCTTTTCTGACGTGACGATAGCAAATTTCTGAACTCTGATAGCGTCTGATATTTAATAATGAATAGGAATAAGTGTTATGTATTAAATACGAATTCTTGCAACATTTTTAACACGCAAGTGTGATTCAAACGTCAGTTGAGATCATTCACGAACAATTCATTGATTTCGAAAAGGACATGTAGTCTAGAGGAAGATTGAGTCCTGTATATGATTTAATTCACGCTGGAATTTCCCTTATTGTATTCGCGTTTTGCGTCGCGCGCCAGGTGTCACTAATTAATTTGTCTATTATCTACTAATACGTTCGTAATCACAGCACCTGATAGACTGTCATTGCTCCTCAAATACCAACCGAATGGATCGCACGTAGCAAACCAGTTTAAGCCTCCTACATTAGAGTAGATCAAGGTGAAATGCGTTCCAAGTGGACACAAAGTGGACATTTTTCTTTGATTACCACCAATCGGCATGCAGATATTCATGCACAAGTACGCGATTTAAATGCCTGGAACACATTTTTCACATTTTCAAACGACAGCTCTATACGTCTGCATGTAGGACTGTCGGATTCTAGAGTCTCAGGGACGTCGGGTATAGCAAGAAAAGCACAAGAATTTGCATGTTGCACTAAGTGGTCACTGTTGTGAAAATGGTGTTTGATTGCAGGGCACGAGAAATGCACATTTCACCATGATCTGGAGCTGGACCATCGACCGCCCACAAGGGAGGCCATGTTGCCGGAAATGTCGCGGTCGTACAAGTTGTTGTTGAGTTCCTTGGGTGAGAACCCCGAGCGACAAGGGCTGTTGAAGACGCCAGAGAGGGCTGCAAAAGCTATGCTCTTTTTCACGAAGGGATATGACCAGAGTTTAGAAGGTCAGTTGGCGGGATATTTATAGATTTGGGTAGAAGAACAAGGATTATATTTACAAATGAGCACTACTTGGCTTTTATTGCTTTTATTTGCAATTGCGAGTGAGATGAAATGAGTGAATGCAGTGTTCTAAGGAGTTGCTGTTGAATTTTTCATGTCTTCTGGCCTTTTTCTAGACGAAGCCTAGAATTCCCATTTTTGAGATTAAATGGAATAAGCATTATCCTATCAATTTATTACTTACAGTGGTTTCATCTTGAAAAGTTCTCATGTTTTTTTAACTTTTCATTCATATTATTATCAATGATTTCCCATTTCCTCTTGTAATGCACAAGGCGTGGAAAAGGCATCAATCACCGCATTTTTATCTGCAGCACTCAAGGCACCGGACATCATTTTCATTTTAATCCCTAACCCTCAGTCAATCTCAGAACAATTTCAGCTCAAAGCCGATTAAAACCTTTTCCTCTCTGCTCATAAAAGCATCATGACATCGTAAAATATCACACACGCCATTCTCTACATAAAACCCCCGTACAATGTTGCAATAAAGCAATGAAAATTAATATCTAAATGCGATATTTCAAGGATTTCATCAGCATAGATGCGTTAGCTCATCATTATTTCATCGTAAATTGCAAGAATTGAGATGAAACGCTTCACAGATTTCACGAGCAAATAAGCAAGAACAAGAGCATCAAATCAAAGGGCATGCTTCGGTCCGTCGACGATGAATGAAGGCAATAAGGCGTATCTAAAACGATCGCACATTCCTGCCGTCGTCTTTACTGCCGCCTATGCTGCTGGTTGTCAGGGAGACGGCACAATTTCTACAGATTACGATTTTCTCCTTGTGTCTCTGTGACTCTTACTTTTGCATCTACGGTTTGATAGGAGATGGTTACATGTAGATTAGGGATAGAATAAAGATCCACCCTGTGGGTATTTATTCGTCTTGTGGTGAAATGTTTTCTTCATTTCTGCACATGCAATGCCGCATCGTATTGAATCATTCCGGATACTATGAGATTGTATTTATTGTACAAAACCGTAATGAGGAAAAAAATGTTTATTACTGCCACCTGGTACATGGGACATTCACTGTTATTACTTACAATGAGCACTACTTACAATTTTGCATAAAGTGAATGCATGCTATCTGACATTGTGGTAACTCATGCTATTTATTGCATCACTTCCTATTTGCAGACAGATATTAAGTAATCAATTCCTGAATTAAAACTACATTTTATTTACAGAACAAACCAAACTAAAAGGTGTGTAAAAATTATCAACCGTCCCAAATTAACATTTAATTCATGCTTTGGAGGAATTATTCTGCAATTATTAGCACCCTGTATGAGCACCCCACGCGCTTACGATCTTCTAATTAGCGCTGTAATTGAGCGAACGGAGAGGAAATTAACGCCAGAGTTGTGCGCGCTTTCAACGCTTCCGTTGATCCACTTTGTCACCACTCGCAC
>JAODGC010000006.1:8050435-8089275 GCA_027574925.1 Ecitoglossa quadriceps | reverse complement strand
AATTAATATTGTGAATATCATCCCTCTCTACATGCACACTCTGAATGTGGCTGGCTTGGGTCAATACAAGCTCCGAAATTGAGCGCAGCGTTTGATAGACATTAAGTACCGTCAGACGTTTGATGATGTTTGGGCTCATAAACAATCAGAATAACCTCCGAAACAATCTATTCATGGCTTGACTAATCGATTAAAAATATTGTTAAACTTTTTAGAGGTTTTGAATGACGCTATTTTTGACGAGGAACACGACGAAATGGTCGTCGTGAAAGACATCGAAATGTTCAGCATGTGCGAGCATCATCTGGTACCATTTTATGGAAAGGTCTCCATTGGGTATCTACCATCAGGGAAAATCCTAGGACTTAGCAAATTGGCCCGCATCGTGGAAATTTACTCCCGTCGCTTGCAGGTCCAAGAAAGGCTCACCAAACAGATTGCTGTTGCTGTCACGAAAGCTGTGCAGCCAACAGGTGTAGCTGTTGTGGTAGAAGGAGTGTAAGTCGCTACCAAGTGAAGAAATGCAATTTAATATTCTTAGGGGATTATGACTAATAAGAAACGAAATATTTTAGGCACATGTGCATGGTTATGCGTGGAGTACAAAAAATCAACAGCAAAACTGTCACCTCCACAATGCTTGGAGTCTTCCGCGATGATCCCAAAACAAGAGAAGAGTTTCTAAACCTAGTTCAATCTAAGTAATTCAATTAATTTCCAATGCATCTTAAGTAATTATGATTTATAAGTAATCCTAAATAGTTTAAATTCTCTTCACGTTGTTTTCATTTCAAACCGGGAAGATGAAATGGACTACTTGATGTATTTTCATGCTAAGTTAGACGCCACCTCAATTGAAGTTTTATCACTTCATGATTTCAACATCATTACTGAATTAATGCGCCGCACCAAAAACAAATGGGAACAATTTTAAAAGCGATACGAAAATGATACATGTCTATGATTATATACACTACGTAAATGTTTAAACAACCTGCTTAAAATGTGCTTTCAACGGTATAGTAATTAAGTACTTTGCATCTGTTGTTTGTTGCAAATGCAAAGAAAACTGCGAACCTTGATCACAAGAATGATATTGTCAACTACTAGTTTGGCAGTTTTAATTCATTCAGTACTATAAGTATAAGAAGGTGACAAGAATGTAACGTTGACAATGATTATTGTTGCAAGATGATGAAATTTTCTACGGCCGTTACGTTTACAAAGATCTAGAATGAGGAGAGTGGTATCGCAAAACTGTGATAAAATAAAAAAAGAACTCAACAAATTTCATATGGTTTTATCCTACTAAGCGAAAGAATCAGGATAATTCGATATGACCGATATATATTTGCTTAATATTGACAATCCATCACGAACTTTTATGACGAAAAAGTGTTAATATAGTAATTATTGTATTATATATGAATACATCTTGAAAAGAAAAAAGGTTTTTTTCTTTAAATGACATTGAATATTAATAGAGAAATGTAAATATTGCTGAATATTTTTCTGAAATTTAAATTAATGGTGTGATCTGTATGATTAGTTGCCTATAGTCGCATGCTACAAGTTTAAAACTTTCTATGCTCTCAAAGTATTTCCAACAAAATTACATTCAATATAATAGTGTTTAATAGTTTATTAAGATAACAATTAACATTATTTTATAGTTATGTTTTGCTATATATATATATATTTTATTATTTGCGGTCTTTTAATGAAATTACATTTCTAACAGATAGCAAAATCAGTTCCATCCTGAGTTTTAATTTTTGCTCGTCGGTTAAGCTCAACACATGTTATTTATTTTTTGCCGATAGCAAAAATAAAAATTAAGGAACCACACTGAATATGTATGAACAAGTTGCAAAACCTCCGGCGAAAAGACTGAATGTTAATAATGCGTAATATATAGGTAGACGTGCAAATCTGGCAAAACATATCTGTTTGTCAATTTCAGTGCCAAAATATACCATATATCATTGTCTTAATTATACAAAGTCTTCCCGAAAAAATTCTCATCCTAAAACTACAAGCAAAGCAATATAATATTGTACAGTATGTGATAGCATAGATGTAGAAGGATTTATGCATGGTTGAGCTTTTTGTGCGCCAATCAATGCGTTTCCATTTGCATTCCATTTTTATTTGGCCCAATTTAATATTTGTATTCAATATTTGAACACCTCGCACTGCAAGTGAATTCCGAATGTAAATTCACGGCAACGTGAATAAATCGGCGACGCATTGTAATTTGTATATTTTATATAAACACCGTGGTCACTCCGGGCGAGGTGGGCGCGAGCGCGATCTTGCCCGCAGGGGTGGCTTGAACGCGCGCGTTGGCTTGGCGGCCGCGTAAAATATGCTCCCCTCGGGGTGTCCTTGTATTTTGTCGGCTTGATCACCTCCGGGCGAGGTTTAAATTCCATTCGATCTCATGGGATTGTGCCCTGCGAGCTTTTCCCGGACGACTACAATGCGGCCTTTCTTTTCGCTCGTGTGTGTGCGCGCGCCAGCGATGAGACGTCGATGAGGACGCATTCGTAGCAGAATTGAAGAATAGCAATTGGAATACACGAATATTTTAAGACTAGATCTTATAGAGACGATTCGAAGATGAGAGAAAATGCGCAAATCGATTCAGAGCCCGAGAAAAACCTGGTAAACATGAAATGGTCTACAAATTCTGCATAAATTGAGATGTAACATCATATGCTAAGCACTCTATTGTGATATAGGTCTGGTTACGTCGCGAATGTTTAATTAACTAATTAGTCAAATATGCCCCACTTAGCTCTAGAACGGATTAAATTAAAATTAACAACTGCGCACTGCAGCTGATGTACTCATCGCTGCAACAATAAGAAAACGAGAGCAAATAAAAATCAACCACCCCAGAGATGAAGGAATTGCCGGGGCATGCTCATGGAAACGAGCGGATTGGCGCGCGCGGGCGGCAGCGGGCAAGTTTCCCTGCCACTGCATTGTAGAATATTATAAGCCGCGAGGGCATATCGCTGTTAGTTGTTTGGTTATTTTTCGTGTTGCACGTCAGTTCAAGACGTGCATCCCGTTTAACCCTTTTTCCACACGCGCCCCCCATACTGCGCACGCCGCGGCTACGTCGCTCGCGGCGCGGAAAATTTAACGAAATGAATTTATCGAACTAAAACTGAAAATAACGAATAATGAATATGCTACAATTTGGCGCACATTTTCCCGCCGTAATCATCGCACCACGCAACACAACATTTTATTTGAGGAAATTTACATTTATTATTAAAAGATGATTTTATGATTAAAACCTAGAATAATTCTCACTTCATTCAAGTTAATTCGCAAAGATTCTTTTTCTTGCAGTCATTCCCATTTAATCCTATGTTCCACTTTTGTCCCAATCTGCTGGGAATGCGCTTGTTGGGTCGTTGGTGGTGGTTCGCAAATTCATTTCGATATTTGGCCGTGAATATATATGTTGCACTCGACATAGAGCAAATAATAACGTTTGAAATTAACGTTTTATAATGTTTTGTGTGCGCGCGCGCTCGCCGCGGGCGATTTGCGAGCGCGGGGGTGGCAATGTTCGACGGGGCGAGCATGCCGCCCTCGGCGCGGGGGTTCTCGCTCACTGTGGCATTTCCTGATGGCCGCGGGCGGCGTTCGCTCGGGTCGTCGGCGGCTGCACGGCAAGCAAAACGCGCGCACTCGCCGCCGCTGGGCATCACCGGCCCGCGGCGAATCCGGCCGACCTCATTTCGCGTTTCATAATTTCGCAAGAGTCCCTCCAGCAGTACGTCTATCTCTATTCCCAACCTGTGCCGTGCAGCTTGCTGAAACTGTTGGGAGATTTCTATGGTTTTACCCTGAATAGAATATAAATATTTTTCAAATAAGCCAACGAAATGCCCATTTTACAATGCGCCAATTGTATGTATTTTAATATTTCAATTTAATTCAGCATTCTCCAGTTTGAATTTGATGTAAATTCAGTGGGTGGCTGTAATTGTTGCTGGCCCAGTTCACCCCCTGCAATTGTGTTCAGTGGCGATGAGGTCTGCCGCGTGGTGTGAGTTGCAATCGGCTCGCTTTCAATCGCTTTCAGTGGTTTCAATGCCCAGCGCAAAGCTAATGGCATCCTGAAACAGGCGCGCCATCCAGCGCAGGTGAGCGCTGAGTGAATGGTTCGCGGCGAAATTATTATAGGCGCGCGCGGGAATAGGTATAATGCACTTCTTGACGTGGCGGGCGCACTCGGTAAGTCCCCGAGGAACCGCTGAAACATCGCTGGAAGTTAAAGTCCGCGCGTGTATTTTACACAATGTTGAAAACGCACACCAACGTGCAACGTAACAATAGCAACACATCTGCTCAATACTAGGTTGGAGCATACAAGGACAATGTACAGGCAAGGGTGATGTGAAAATGGTTAGGAATTTCACAAAAAGTTGATAGATTTCATAAAAAGTTTCGTAGAGACGACATAAAAGCAATAGAAGAAAGTTAGTGCTGGCAGTGGAGTCGACCTCGATCGCGCCGCGTCGACTATTCCTTATCCCCTCCATCTTCTTAGGAATAAAACAGTGTCACAACACGAATGCCGCGCAGTACACTTCAAGCCTCCACCGGATGAACTTGTCTAAATTAGAAAAGATTTTTCACTGCTTATTATAATACGTAAGCTAATTGAAGCCCACGTTGTTGTTTTCTCCCTATTTCTGAACATTTCCCCTTTGACTTTAAAACTACGACACGCCCGCAGGATTATTAACCTAGTGAAAAGCGGGTATTCGGCCAAAGCTACCACTAGTACAACGGTAAACAAAAAGAAACCTGCATGGCCAACGTGCCAGCCAAAGGGGAATTGAAAGAGGTACGCGCTATGGTTGGTGGCCCTTGGTCGCTTTGCCGCTCTAGGCACAGCCGGTGAGCACGGCAGCGTCCTCGCATTGAATCCTCTCTTGCGCTGCTGTGCCGCGCTTGCAGCGAGGACTAGTGAGCCTGGTGAGGACCGAAAGGAACGAGTGTGGCCCGGAGTGTTCTGCGTTCAACCACGTTGACTCCGGTGCGAGCACGCGACTTTAGTAGCGCGAGGTCCGTTGACGGAGTGGCATCGGTGGACAGACCACTGTGCGCAGTTTGATTTCGAAATTTTCCAATTGTAAACAACCCACAACAATCCAATAAATAGTAAGCAGTTGCTCATTTGACTTGAAATCATCAGGTTATGTAAACACAACACAAAAGCAAGACGAGTATAAAATTAACATTGAACGTTGGAAGTTTTTCTATTATTGTGTTTACGGGCAGTTGTCAAAATTTCAGCCACCGTGGAGAACCGAGGACCAATCAGCGCATTGGAGCCATCGTGCCCCAAAAGGTAAATTACTTATAGTTAATTGATTATCATTTGCAACTGTTTATTTTGTGTGTTTTGTATAATTCAACATTGTTGACAACCAGATACAAGCAATCAATTCCTTATGTGATTGGTGACTTGTTGTCGAATTAATTTATTTGGCGCCATTTAACGCGACAATCTGATAACTTGAGCAAGAAACTGTTACAAACAGGTATTGAATGTTTATTGAAATAAATTACTCCACAAGAAGCACACATATCCGCGGATAATTTTTTGCCTCTATGAATATCTATTGTACTCATGAAAATATTTCACGAATGATATTTAATTCTGTCGATATTTACGTCATGTAAACGCGTTATTTCAACTCACATGTCTTCAGATTGGACAGCAAATAGACCATTGATGTAAACATATAGTAAAGGCACTTCGAAAACTCGATACGAATAAGCGTCCAACACATTTAATACATGTTGCTCCACGTTTGAAACATACTTTGAACAATATGAGTTCAAATACGTGGTGGAAACGGTTCTACTATAGATCCTTAGAAATGACGTTCCAGCTAACTGACAGCAAGCGCCTACGGCCTGCAGCTTGTGTGTCAGTTGTATTCATGTGTATGAATTGAATGTAATTCTCCTGAATGTGCTTGCTTGTGCAACCTTCTCCAGCATCGTAATGCACAAACGAGGAGAGCACTGCAGCACGGCAGTTCGATGCATGAAATGCACTTGATGCACGCCACATCAGACGTCCGTCCAATATGTTTATCAAATTGCCCCTGTGAGATGCGGCAGGAATCTTACCCTCTTACCCATAGAGAACGTAGTTTTGGGAGAATCATTTCCTACCGAAAAACGGCATTACCCTAATTGTCCGCTCAAGATTCTCAAGCTCCGCATAATATAAACGGATGAATAAATTATTTGCCTCTTCACTCTACTTTCATTAGTCAGTCAATTCATTCCAGCTGCATCCATATGCGTTATGAACAGCAGATGTGATGACGAGGTGTTAACTTAGTACAACTTCAGATATCTCGTAATTACAGCGTAACCATTGTACCAAGAAAACATATGAAATTGACAGTTATCTGAAACGATTTTCTCTACACCAACTTTTCCACTCGGATAGTTGCTAGTCGATAGTTGCTTGTAGAAAATAGATCGAATCCAGAGCTTGAAATTGCCTTGGGTGGCGAGTAAAAACGAAACTGTGCTGCAAGCCTTGAGACCCATCCGCATGCCTTAAGACGAGCTGTCGTCCGCTGTGTCGCGATCACGAGTCATCGAGCATTGACGCATTATTCCTGTTTATGTTACCGATGGCATTGCCCGCCTCTGCCTGCCATCTGCTCTTCGCTGCAGGACTGATTAGTTGCCCCGAAGGCATTACTGCACTTCAGCTGTGGCTGCACAACTGCACTGGATCTACAGCAATGGATGCAGAGGAAGTTCTGCATTCCGAAAAAGTGCGATCATCGCAAGCCTATACAAGAACACATCAATGAAATTATAAACTATTCTGTAACACTTGAAGGGAGATGGTGCTAAATAGGCACGAGACAACTTCACACGTAAAGTTGAAATTCTGTTGGTTTTGCAAATTACGACCTTCATCACATAAATTACACGTGTGGTTCTCTTGTAATCCTCTTTTAAACGTATCAATTCTCAACTACAGCAATGATAAATGACAAAATCTTAGGAGCGTTTATGCGCCTGGCATTACACGAAATGTGTGCGCTCAATTTCACGCATCTAGTACATGGGAAAAAGTCGGCGAATTTATCATAATCATCGCGATCATCGCATGTGCGCACACCGTTCGCGGCGGATTTTCGTCGAGGCGCACGATTTTCGGACAATAACGCAAACTTATACGCAGAGAAAATGTGCAGATTTATTTTCTTGTTGCGATCAGAACATTATACAAGTTGCACTTGTTCATTATGACGTTCTGGAGATGTTTGATGACGATTGATGTTCACCTAGAGGTTGTTACAAGCAAAACAAAAGCAGGACGCACGGATTCTTCTCGTGCAGATTTTGAGTATGTGCATATTGTGTATAAATATATATGTATTTATTAATGACCATAATGACCATATCACTTTAATGAATTGTTGCAAAGGCATCAACGACACCGTCGGTCGTGATCGACCGTCCATCAGCGTGACCAGCAATCGCCCGGCGGCGGCGGTGCCTGAAAATATTCCCATGGCGGCCGCGCGTAAAAATCCGCCGTGCTATTAGCCCCCCGAAGGCGCTGGGGCAAATGTGTGATGATACTTATAGATTTATCTCAATCATCGACAATTGCTTTCAGTGACTCTTAATGCAAACATTAAAAGCAAAAAGTGCAAGCAAATTTGATTTCCCTCAATCGATCGAATTCCATTGTAAACATCAATGGCGCAGGCAAAGCAATTTGCATTCGATTCAAATTAGTTTTAAAATGCCTAATTAATATGCTGCATTATACAAAGCACATTATTTGTTTAACCATAATTAGTTGAAGCGCATGAAGCAAAACGAAATTAATATGCTTATGGCCAAACAAATTACGTGAGCGGGCCGAATGGGTAATCGGCAGGAAATAGCAGGACCCGCGAAAATTGCGGTTTATATTTACGTGCGCATAATTAATGTACATGTAAATAATTCATTATTTGCGTTGCGATGCATTGCGGAGGTAACAATATTGCGAATGTTTGATTGGTGAGTTGTTGGTGCGGATGCTGAATATGCAATAATCGCTTAATTTCGATTCGAATTTATTTAGTTTTCGCCTTTGCAGGTAACGGAATTGTTCATGAGTTAAACGCAATAGATGAAACTCATTGGTAATTAAGGCTAATGAACAAAAGCTTAATTTAAAAATAATTTATTCCGCTGGGAATTGCAGTCTGTCAATTACCCGGCAGATAATCAACTGAAACAAATTTGGAGATGCTTGCAAACGTATTTGATAGCTCCCCAAATTTGAATGACGTTTCTACCTATCTTCTACCTTCTTCTACAAGCAATGCCTCCTCTATGGCATTGTTTTCAAGTTCGTTTCGGTGTCACTTTGTATAAAACTTGTGAACATGATCCCATGCTGGTGTCTACGCAATTTATCAATCTATTTAATATCGTACCGTATTTTGGGCAGCATGTGCCAGGCCGACAGCACCGATGGTCCTGATTGTAGATATCGACAGGTAATTACACCTCATCCCACATACCATTACGATACTGGGCTGGCACTCGCAGGGCGTGCAAACAAAGGTACACTTCATGATAGGCGGTGATGTTGCGACCAGCCGGCTGAGGTCAATATAATTGCAAACCGCCGAAAATATTCAAATTTGCGCAGGGCGCAGTGCCGGAGACGGTGCAATAAGCACCGCGTTACAATCATGATCGCGAATGGAGTTGTGGTAAATTGATCCGAAGGCGTTGGGCGTACATAACATCAATGGGAATTAAAATAAAGTTTAAGCAAAACAAAATTGAGCAAGAATGATGTGGGAATAATTAGCAACGCAGTCGAAATGCAACAAATGTAAATAGAACAAGACGCTTGCAGGACAATTATCGATGGTTGGTAACGAAACGCAAATATAAATGTCACTCACACGTCCATTATGGTAATTGAAGGAAAATTAATGAGTATACGCGTTCATTAAGGAAACCCTGCTCTGTATGTCTTTTGGTACTTGAATCCTGTGGATCACGCGAACACGCGTTTCCGAGCGGAATAAAGACTTGCCCAACTAAGGTATATATTTGCGCAAGCTAATTGAAAACCTAAATTTGTGCAAGTCGGCACACGTCTGGCACACGCATTCTATTTCATTCTTTGCGCTATGCGGCCCTAGATTCTTGCGACTGAGCAAAGGGTGCGCACTTTCCTGCATTGGCGAGAGAAAGGATCTTCAGCGCTCCACACCCGCGGTTAGCCCTGGCACAGTCTAGCGAGCTAATATTTATTCTGCCGAAACGACTCTTTGAATTTATAATACGCGCTTTTCTTTCCCCGCTTTGTTCCATTTGTTGCACTGCCCCAGCCACATCGTCCCACCAGCTTCCAGATTCCAGAAAATTATTTTCAATTACGCGAAGTACGCGTGATTTGTGCGTAAGTGCGGTGGCTGCAATCACCGCGCATAGCGTGAAGACTCCCGACTTCTTCCTCGAGTGACGAGATCCACGAGCTACTGGTCTTTGGCTGTACGCGCACGCGTTTACTCATTTAGGCATACAGATTATAGTTATTATGAACGGTGCTCGTTAGTAGTTAGTACCCGAAGAAGAGCACAACAACGCGAGGAGAACTTAAGCGCCGAAGATTTTAATTTCATCCTTGGCTTACGCTGTTATTACCATTACCTGATTCTTGAAACAAGCTGCAGCCAATTTCTTGTCTTGCGCAAAAATGCCAAAAACAATATATCGAGCTGAGCATTTTTTTGTCTTATGCTGAGATTACTCTCAATCAGTCAATGTCGGCGCTCGTTGAATTTGTTATACACTCCACAGTCCGCACTGATTACAAATCACTCTGTGGCGATGCCCTGCAGCATCCAACGACCTATACTCGCCCTTTACGTTCACCTCCAGGCAATGCATACACTGCACCAGTAACTAATTGACTTTCTAGGCGGCCACCGCCCCGTTTGTCTCTGCAGCTTATTTCCGATCGGCGCAAATCATGCCCACGTTACCCGAGTGTCGCCGCATGCGGACGGTGCCCACGTTGGCGGATTTTTCTCCGAAAACAATGCGCTGGGAACGATTAAAACCAATCCTTCAGCACCTACGACTGGCTGGGCACATCCAGCGCAGTCTACATATCGAGTGCATATCGTGATCGCAGCATTATTGTTGGGCTTGAGGACTGGCCGAGGTGTTTGCGGAGAGATCGCGCCGCGAACGGGGCGAGTCCGGTACGTGGGTGGTACCCGCGGTACCGCCGAGCACGTGAACGCTGCCGGCGGCACAGGCATGAAGAATACAAGTATGCGTCGGGCAATAAGGCCGCGGCGGAGAGACGCAACAAGACGTGATGGGAGCGCGTTTGTGGTTTGAGTATTATTGTTGAGTTTCGACAAGTTGTAGAAGTTTTGAGGTGCGGGTGGATTCCTCCGGCCCACGAAGTAGAAATCATATAATGATGCCACATGCGCAACTGGTTCACTTGGTTACAAGTACCTAGAGTCTATGAAAAAAGTCATACACAACATCAATTCAACTCCCTGTTTTCTGGTTATTTCTAGAAAAAAGATAGACATAGGTCGCAATGATTTGGACAAAGAGCCCAAAGACTTAACCAATCGTACAATGTTCTCCAGCACCCAAATCAAAATGAGGTGAGTCCCACCAATTCCAATCAGAGTGACCATTGCACTAATCCAATCGCCAGTGTGAGAATAAATGCACTATCGTTGCAGATTGATGTCACCCAGCAGCTCGCCGGCCACGTCGCCCACCATGTCGAACTCTTCGTCGCCAACGCCGCCGGCGGTCAGCTACAACAAGATGACGGGAATTCCGTGCGTGGCAGCGTCGTCCAGATACACGGCGCCGGTCCACATCGACGTTGGCGGGACAATCTATACGTCATCGTTGGAGACGCTCACCAAGTAAGCAAACAAAAACAATGCATCCAACTAGGAAATTTCTCCTGCGCTTTGAAACCGCGTGCCTTCGTTTGTTTTAAAGGACAAACAAATTAGCACTTGGTAATCTCCAATTAAAAAGCACATCGTGCCGGTTACAAATATGGACTGAAGTTCCTAGCACAACATGTTTGGGCGTTTTCGCAACGTCCACGTTTGGCACGCGTTTTTACACTCGGCAAGATTTATGTTCGCTGCGATTACTTGATTACACCGCTTGATTAGTCGTTAATTCCCGCTGTTTACCAACGAATGCTGCGCGCGCGACGACACTATCTCCACGTAGTTTACTTATGGCCCCCTGGTCATTCGGAATGTTTCTTGATTTGAACGAGTTTGCGTGTGCGTATAAAATTATATGGATTTTTTTCTGCAAATGCTTCATTTCATTTTTCGAGCCCAATGTCCGCAAGCGTCTGGGCTGGATATGGCGATTTTTCCAGCGCGTTATTTTCGTCGAAATTGATCATCAGCCCACTTACTCGCGGCTAAATATGGCCATTTGCAAAATGCCCCCTGGCTGAAACGATTCTTAGCAGTTACATACAAATGCGAGCGGTTGCGTCGGCGCGCGCATGCGATTGTGACGTCTGACATGAGTCTTGAAATAAATAAAGGCACCATGGCCCTGGGGCAGGAGTCTGTGGCCTGTACGTGTTTATATTATACCTATGCGGTTGACCTCGAGGCAAAAAATGCATATTTCTTTCTGTGCCGTACTCTGGACACCGTGCCCACCATGGGTGAATATACAATATGGTCCTAAAGATTCCAATAGTTTCTCTGGACAAGCAACACAGTCCCAGTGCTCGAAATGATGAGTGTAGCAAAAAGCTGGATGCTAGAAATTGTGTTTATGTTTACTGGGGGGGGGGGAGGGGTTAATTTACTAACTGTCATCTATTTGTCCCATCAGATATCCTGAGTCTCGTCTGGCTAAACTATTCAACGGCACCATTCCCATCGTTCTGGACTCACTGAAGCAGCACTACTTCATCGATAGAGACGGCGGCATGTTCAGACACATCCTCAACTTCATGCGCAATTCTCGCTTGTTCATCCCCGACAACTTCAACGACGTGGACCTCCTACTAGAGGAAGCACGCTACTTCGACATCGCCCGTAAGTGTCAAAACAATGCATCCCAATTGCATCTCAACGGCATTCGCCGCCACTCACCTGTCTCTGATCACTGAATAATCGACTACTCACCATTCCAGCAATGGTCCGCCAACTGGAACAACTCAAAAAGGAGAAGATTAAGAACGGTATTATCCCCAACACAGCAAAACTAAACCGCCCTCCTAGTACCTCGCCAGAAGGAGCAACACGAGGTGGTGAGGCATACGAATGTGTAGCATTGCACGTCAGTCCAGACCTTGGGGAACGCATCATGCTCTCCGGGGACCGCACTGTTCTGGATGAGGTGTTTCCTGAAACAAATCAAGCATTAATGGACGCACGCTCTGGAGTGTCCTGGAATCAACAGGATGTTCATCATGTCATCCGGTTTCCTCTCAACGGCTACTGCAAGCTAAACTCTGTGCAGGCTATTACAAGATTGCTGAACGCTGGTTTCCGTATTGCAGCCAGTAATGGTGGAGGCGTGGAAGGGCAGCAATTTTCCGAGTACTTGTTTATTCGGCGGGCGGTCCCCGGTTGATTTTAATTGTGATATGCGAGTTTTTATATAGACATACAGGAAACTATTCCGTTCAATGGGCATACTATTACACTTTATCGATGATATCGCATAATTTATGGTAATCATTAAGTTTTCACATGTTTTGTTAATGATTGTTGTACATACTACAAGGTAATAGTAGGTTTATTGCTTTGAGACCAGAAAAGGTGCAAATTACTGCTACATACGGAGTAATAAATCTTCAATTGTTTTTTGATTGAAGAAGATTCCGCTTTGCAGTTCATCTGATTTTACAGATGACGCTGCAAGCTCATTCTAACAACATCCATGCACAGGGCTATCCGAAACAACGTCTTTTACGCCATTTTAGGCCTAAAATCCCACGAGTTGTTAGGTTAGAATGTAGTGTCACCTAAAATTTAGCAAGACATATTGGGAATTGTAAATGATGTGAAATACAAGCACTCTCTGACGCACCATGATTGCGCTTGGCTTTGTTGTTCGCTTTGTTAATCCCACAGCTAGTTTGATAGCAGTCGTTAGTTTCGACGCTGATGGGAAACACTTCCCGGCGTCGACGACGACGACCAACACCAGCGTACACATGAAAACCTCGCTCAAAAACACATAATGGAGAGGTATGTAAAATTTGCTTCTAGGACAGACTGCCCCAAGGTAGTTACTATGGTTACTCTCAACTCAATATCCTCTACAAAGAACCAATTGGGGCTTTCGGCCCCGAGGCGCCGAAACAGGGCCTCGACGCTCGACTCGCGCGGAGTGCCCGTGGCTAGAGCGCGCGCCTGGGACCGGCTCGCCGCCGGCGTTCGAGATGAAGAGCCCCGGAGCGCGCAGACAGTCGACGCCGCTGTACCTGCAGGCGGTTTCTTGCTGCCCGCCGCGCCGCCACCGTGTTACGATGCAACACGCGCGGTAACGAACGTCCGTCATCTATTAGCGCTGCAGCCGATGGAAGCCACAGGACGCACGTGGCTTTGTCGTAGTGTTCTTTTCGCGCAGCTACGCGAGTATGACATGTTATTATGCGGACACGATCGGTCGATAAATTATTCTACTTTTATATTACCATCTTACAATTAGATGCAAAGTGTATAGGACTTCGCACGCGCTCGGCTCCAGGGCCCATCTGCATCAGATAATGATGTTATGTTGGCCCTTGGCAATGAGCCCACAATAGCGCATTGTAATTTATGGTGCGCTTAATCTCTTTGCGTTTTTCTTCTTATCGCATACGTTTTATTGGGCGTTGAAAATAGACCAGGCAACAACCGTTCAAATAGCACTTTTCCGAGTGTAAGGTGTTAGTTAAACAACAAATTAACACTCACTTATATAGAAAAATGGACGCATTAAAAATGCGACTAAGATACAAAACATTATAAGATTCACCTCAAAACTACAAACTCTGCTAGGAATATTAAAAATTTTAAATTAATTCCAAACGTTGAAGCATTGGTTGCATAAGTTAAACCGCTATAAATACACAAAATCGTATGTAAATAAAAAGATTATTTTATTATTTATAAACAATTTTTAAACATAATAAAATAATTATAAGTTAGTATTTTGTACGTAATAGTTATAATTAACAGGTATAATTTAAATTTCTTCACACTGTTTACTAGAAAGTTAATCACTGCTGCTAACGCCCTCACATGCTTACTTTCGGAACTAAAAACAGCCAACATAAACAAGTAAATGTCTAATCCGCACAATCGCAATTATTCATGATGTGTTAAAACCGATAGTGTACTGTCAGTTTTTTAGTGCAAATATCTATGAACTAGTAGTGAACAGTCTATTAAACGCCCCCAATCACGTACAAACTGTCGCAAACATCTTGAGAGCCTCCAAAAAAATGGTAAATATGTGCTTAGTAACCTCAACAATGCGAAAATCACAAATAATATGTTCGATTTGGATCGGAATAATTGCATTCTAAACAAAAGTGGTAGTCATTACAGGTCTATCAGTCATGGAAAAGTTTCCACTAAAAAGGGGCATAAACATACCAGCCAGCCACAACACATCTTATCAAACGGTATACAATAAAAAGGTAATTGCTCTACTGCCTTGTTGCACTGCTTTCTAGTTTGTATCCCATGTGCAAGTGCACACTAATAAGTAATTTACCTCTAAAATCATCATGCTGATGATGACAAGAAGATCTGAAACATTTCCAGGCCAATAATATCAAAAACATATTCAATTATTTGGAATTTGGCTATGTCTACAACAACGGTACTTGAACTTAGCACTATTATAATTGTGTCATGTTATTGTTCAATGTGTGCTTGTATTGCAAATATTTCTTAGACAGTATTTGGCGTCTTGTATTAGACATGAGTTGGCTTATAAATGGTTAATATTGGTTTATTTTTACTGCACAAAATATGTTATTATTTTGGCTTATTTTAATAGTAGACTGATCTGAGTTTGACAACAAACATACATCTTATTATGACCTGCTAACACACTGCAGAGAGAATCGATTTTTTGCGATGCGCAGGTGCCGCAGACACATTGCTCGACTAGCGCACAGAGCAAAGTGCTACAATCACTCACAATGTAACAGCTTGCTTCAAAACAACTATCAACAGCGTTGAAATCACAGCTTAATTACGACTTAATTCCGCAGTTTGCGAATAAAGCACCACGCGTATCGTATGTGAATTCGGATGACGACATGATTGACATCAATACTTCCGGAATGGGAGATAATCGACCGTCACGATTGGATGATGATGAGTCTACCGGTAAGAATACATCTATAAAAGTGATCAAAGTTTATTGGCACGCGTGTTCTCATAGGTGGTGTCGGATTCTCTGGGAGTCATGAACATGGTGATATCCCGGGAATTGGCCAGTACGATGACTTCCACACCATCGACTGGCAACGAGACATCGCACGCGACCGGATGCGTCACAGATACATTATCAAGAAGAAGCAGGATTCCATTTGGAATTTAATCGAAGGAGCACACGATGCATGGTCGGGCTGGCTTTGCGTGCTGCTCGTTGGCCTCTGCACTGGTGTCATTGCTGGTGTAATAGATATCGGCGCCAGTTGGATGACTGATCTTAAGTTTGGAATCTGCCCGCAAGCTTTCTGGTTGAACCAGGAGCAATGCTGTTGGTCAATGAATGAGACCAGTTTTGATGTTGGCAATTGTTCTCAGGTTCACACGACACTAACCATTGTAACTTGTTATTAACAAAGTTTATTTCAGTGGTTGACGTGGGCTGAAGTCTTAGGCCAATCTAAATTCGGCGCTGGGTCATACATCATCTCCTATCTGTTCTACATCATCTGGGCATTGCTTTTTGCTGCACTATCAGCGAGCTTAGTTCGCATGTTTGCGCCCTACGCGTGCGGATCTGGTATTCCTGAGATTAAAACCATACTCAGTGGGTTTATCATCAGAGGCTATCTAGGAAAATGGACCTTAATCATCAAGAGCGTTGGGTTGATCCTGTCGGTATCATCAGGGCTCAGTTTAGGAAAGGAGGGACCTATGGTACATATTGCCTGTGCAATAGGCAACATTTTATCCTATTTATTTCCAAAATATGGGAGGAATGAAGCTAAGAAACGTGAGATTCTTTCAGCCGCTGCTGCAGCCGGCGTGTCTGTCGCTTTTGGAGCTCCTATTGGTGGAGTACTCTTCAGTTTGGAAGAAGTAAGAATTATAACAAGATTTTTGTGTGTACAATGATGTAAGACATGTTGACGGGGTTTCATTTTTGTTTATGTCGTTTTTATTAATCGCCTTGCAACTTAAATATTACCTTTTCCAGGTCAGTTATTACTTTCCACTGAAAACACTCTGGAGATCATTCTTTTGCGCATTGATTGCCGCGTTTATTTTGCGGTCAATTAATCCATTTGGAAATGAGCATTCAGTGTTGTTCTTTGTGGAATACAACAAGCCCTGGATGTTCTTCGAACTGATTCCCTTCATAGCATTGGGTATTATTGGAGGTGTTATTGCTACAATCTTCATTAAAGCAAATTTATATTGGTGTCGCTACAGGAAGTTCTCCAAATTGGGCCAATACCCAGTCACAGAAGTCTTGGTGGTGACAGTAATCACCGCCATCATTGCATATCCGAATCCCTACACACGCATGAACACCAGTCAATTGATTTATCTGTTGTTCAGTCAATGCGGTATTTCCAGCTCGGATAAGCTATGGTAAACCAAAACCGCCTATGAATAGGTCTCTTATATAAACAATAACTGATTAAATTCCACTTTCTTTCCTTCCAGTGATTACCATCGGAATTTTACGGATGTCGACGCAGCGATTGACATTGCCCAGGCTGGACCTGGAGTATATTCTGCAATTTGGTTGTTGATCCTTGCGTTGTTACTCAAACTCATCATGACTGTGTTTACCTTTGGCATCAAAGTCCCCTGCGGGTTGTTCATTCCTTCGTTGTGTCTAGGCGCGATTGTAGGAAGGATTTTTGGTATTGCAGTAGAACAATTGGCATTCAATTATCCCACGACATTCTTGTTTACTGGGGAATGTTCAACGGGTGATGATTGTATAACTCCCGGGCTGTATGCAATGGTGGGTGCTGCAGCTGTCCTGGGGGGTGTAACAAGAATGACAGTGTCGTTGGTGGTAATAATGTTTGAATTGACTGGGGGTGTTCGGTATATTGTGCCGTTAATGGCTGCGGCCATGGCCAGTAAGTGGGTGGGAGATGCGTTGGGGCGGCAGGGTATTTATGATGCTCATATTGCACTCAATGGGTATCCATTTTTAGACTCAAAGGATGAGTTTGCACATACGTCGCTAGCAGCGGATGTAATGCAACCAAAGTCAGTGGCAACAAGGAAACATCCTGGAAAACTTACTGATTGGTGTATTTTTAGGCGTAATGAAAGTTTAAGCGTAATTACTCAAGACACGATGACGATGGATGACGTTGAGCAACTTTTGAAAGAAACTGAGCACAATGGGTATCCTGTTGTTGTGTCAATGGAGTCCCAGTATTTGGTCGGATTTGTGTTACGAAGAGATTTAAATCTAGCAATTGGTAGCTACCGTGTATCTATATTTATATTTCTTGTGGTTCATGAGTTATCTTTGAAGCCAATGCCAAAAGAATGGTCGATGGAATCTGTGGCCAAAGTCTAGTAGTATTTACAAGTGGCAACCCACCTCAAACCTTGGGTCCGCCACCACTTAATCTGAAGAAAATCCTCGACATGGCGCCAATTACCATTACGGATCAAACGCCCATGGAAACAGTTGTAGATATGTTCAGAAAACTGGGATTACGTCAAACACTGGTCACTCATAATGGGTAACTTGTTAATTAATGTAGCTTGTTCGCTCACTCATTATATTAAATTTCACTTGTGATTCAATTTTCAGACGTCTTTTGGGAGTGATAACAAAAAAAGACGTCCTGCGCCATGTAAAGCAAATGGACAACGAGGACCCTAGCTCCGTTTTATTTAACTAAATCAAATGAGATATATTAATATATAATTAACCTAAGCATTGTATAAACGCGAATCATCAAGGATATAGCAACTTAAATGTGGTGGAACAAATGCAACTAGCAAATATGTATGTCAAGATAAGGACATACCAACAACTTATGGACATATTCGTAAAACATTAATATATAAATATATATTATGTGTGAAATGGGTTGCACTTGTCAATTGTCATCAAGTTTTAACTTTCGCCATCCATTGTAAAATGTGTGCATATTGTTATGCTATCTTTAGGCTAATCTATTACTTTATTTCTTGGGCAGCTGCATTACTTTTACTCTGTATATTTTTTGCTCATGCACTGCAATGTACGTATATAGTTATTTTTATTTACCTTGCGTTTAATTATACCTTGAGATTATTAGCAATTAGTAACTGCGATTTGTTCACTTGTGAAATGGTTTCCTATCTTGTCTTCCCTTTTTATACACCGGAAGCAACAAAACGAGAATTTGCTCTTAGTTTATAAGATAAATAAAGTTTTTGGTAATACTCGTAATAGTCTAGCAGTGAAATCAATTTACTGGGAATAAACTAATATATTGCAATTGTCCCAAGTAATTGCAACAAGACAAATAACTTTGTGCACACTCGCATCACGATCGAGACCATCAAGTCGTATTCTTACAACCATTCAACTTCAATTTTTTTAATTGGCGACTCGTGAGTGGAGACAGGTTGATAACGTACAATATCGTAACGCGCAGAATACGGAATATGTGATAATGCCTGTTTGGATGTCAGTTATGATCCAGGCTACAGATTGTCGAGTTCAATGCTGTGAGCGATTCACGAGAATTTCGCCAGGTTAATAACTGCTATTTTATGCTCATATTTTGAATAGTGCTGGAGATGCAGTATCTATCTAGATAACCAACAAGAACGGCATGTTGTAACTAATTCGTTCCCGAACATAGATCAAGATGAACATTGTAAGTTTTGATAAGTGAAAATGTGCAATGATGAGTGTCCTACATAAAAATAGTAATGATATTTATGTTTTGATAGAACATAAGTGTTTACCAATTAATTATATGTAGAACAAACGAGAAAATATATTTTGAAGAATTTCATCGTTTAACGCCACATAAATTTACAACATTTGAAAGGAACGTAGGCAATCTTAACCTATTAATTTCCTGCTATGAGTTACAAACAAAAACTATTTCATATTGTTACCATGAAATTAAATTAATGACGTCAATTCAACACTCGATTCAAGTCTACTTTTTTTGTAAACAATCTGATTAAAATGCATGGTCGACGAACTTTGTCTGCTTTGTCTACGTGAAATGTTATTCAAACAAGCATCAATCACTGAAGTTAATTACCATAATTATAAGCAAATTTACAAACGACCAGTGTAGTTTGATAAAATCCGTGTTTAAAAATCAAATTACAAATTTACAAATGATGCAAGTTTATTCATTCAATTTTTGATTAATTTACATCGATTAAATAACTGCTGATAGCAAGCATACATTGTATAAGTGTTATCAACGTTTTTATGACACTTTGTAATCTCCGAACGATTCCGGAGTCAAACCAACATGGTTGGAGAAAAAAAACAAGTTGGTTATTACAATTTGGGTAAGTGCATAATCTTTTTTGCGTTGCACACTAATAAATCATTATATATTAGACATCAAACATTGTAACTGCAAATATTACAATCAGGAGATTTGTATGTTGTTTCAATTTTTAGAGAATTACTGGCATATACGTATTCATGTGCATCGAAATATTTCATGGATCTAAATGTGATCATTTTTCTATCACATTTCCTAGTGGTTAGGTTAGGTTATATATTGATAATGACAAAGCCATATGAATTTTTGTAATCAAATCAAATATATACTAGTAAGTAATGAAATGTGTGAATGCATCAATCTGTTAATTAGCTTATTGTAGTTGGTTTAATTCATTGGGAATCTTCCGATCTAGCACTTTTCGTCATAAATCACTGATGTTAATAGCACACAACGCCAGATTAACCAATAAAGTACACTCATCATTGTTTCAAGTAAATTCCCGATATAAGTTCCATCATAAATTCAAAAATTTTAAGCGAATTGTTATTACATAAAATTTTACGTCTGAATTAAGATGGTAATTGTGTAGACTGTTAGTTGCAATTTACAGCTTGCTTAATTGACTGTTATTCATTAATATAGCATGAAAATCTTACCAATCTCATTCGGAGATCTAACTTTTCGGGGCACGTAAATGGTATAAATAGTTAAAAGCTAAAACGATGTAAAAAGCTCACGTCGAAGGTCAACACGTAGACAATCGTGAGCATCAAGTTCCTTCCTGGAGAACCATAATGACATGACAGGTGATCAAACTCATATCAAGCTTATAAATCTACGTATAACATTTGAATATGTAAATTATACGCGTGTGATGTTTATTTCCTTAAGCAGTAAATCACTTTAAGAAAGTAAATATCGCATATTAAATCAAGATACTAATGAAAATGAGTATCTTTTTCACTTGGAAAGGTCATTCCTACATACTACCTTTATCCTCTAAAGTCTAAACCTGTTTCTTGCTGCTTCTGGTGATTTATCATCACTAGAGGAAGTGCCCATGAGTTTGTGGCTAAGTGACTATAAGCACTACTTCCTATCACGTGATTTCACTTAAGTAATAATTGTAAATTGCAGTTTAATCCAATTGTAATTCGTGATAAATACTTGTTGTGGTTGAAGTTATATTGTGGCATAGTGTGGAAGCTGAATTGCTGTTTTGGTATCGACCAGAATAAAAATAGATGCCTTTTTGCCTTCAGCTGCTGAAGTATACAACGAATATAAAAGTAGCTTCTCCTTTGGTATATAGTACCAGTACTAAACTGCTAGTTGTAGATGTTTCCATCGATTGTAACTTATGTACCCTTGGTTTACAAACCAAAGCATGAGACAAGAACCCCACTCAGTGTGCTGCAAGATACAACCATAAGCAAGTCTCGTCCTCTCTTGAAGTCGGCAGCGATATAAAGCAAGACATGTTAGAATCCCAGCTGATCTTCACCACTCTCACTTTCGATCTCGGTGAAGTATCAGTAGCATCACCGGCCATCACCGGCTGTGCCTTAGCAAGTTTCGGTAAAAATCATTCCACTCCTAGTGTCGAATGTCTTCGAAAGTTCCTAGAAAGGGATGAAAAGTGATCAAAGCAATAACTATTTACTTTCTTGAATTCATTGTGCAATATAGAATGTTTGATTTATTCTTGCTGCGATAACAATATACATTGGAAACAATAACAATTGCAACACTTGCAATAGCATTCAACAAAAGGCAAGCGCTAGCAGAAATTCCGTGCGAATCAAAAGTGCATCAATTGAATGCAGGTGAAGCACGTGCCATTTGTTGTGATTGTGACACTGCGCTATATGTGGGAACGTATTTAATTTCGGAGAGAACGGACGCAATGCAGAATTTTGCTGACTCGTATCAATTAGCAGAGCGTTTGGCTACTGCTTGCGCGATGACTTCTCCCAGTGCAAAGAAGAGGTTGTTTGCGAGGAGTGTGCAGTTTGGGTGTATCAATGCCGAAGGAGACTATGTGCCACCAAAGGAGTTTTTAATGTATTTAGTAAGGTAATAAAAATACTATTCATTTTGTTGAACATCAGCTGAGATGTTTGGCAAGAAGCTGGGACTGTTTTTAACCGGCACCAGTTAGAAATTAAGATATCTACGTGCGTTGTTGTCTCGGCAAGTATTTACAATTATTGTTGGTGAAATAAAAACACAGAAACGGATAAATTGAAATAAAAAAAAAAAAAAACAGAAAGCGTAGTAAGGAAGTTATCACGGTTGGCTTATGACAGTGACCATCTCCACTTGCAGAAAGCAACCGAATGCAGTAAATACCGAATTTCAGTATCTCCTGATCTTCACTAAGTACACAATGTGAACTCAGTTTACTTCATGTTGACAAAGTAGTGCAAAGTGCGGTATCCACGTCAGTGATAAAAAGTAACCATCCTGATAAAGTCAAACGCTGTGTCTTGTTTAAGTTAGTAGCTCATTAACTGTGGTGTTTATAAGACATGTTGGCAGATGAAATGGCATCTGTGACGTGCTGAAGTCTTCGAACAGAAGCTTGACCTAATTTCATCCAGAAAAAACTTAGTATATATATACAAAAAGTCAAGTGATTCAAAACACAAACAGAATAATTACATCGCAATAGTGATAAATCATTGGTATATACTTATCTATTAGTTAATGTTTGGCTATTCGTCGAAGTTAATTGAATCGTTTGATTTCAAGCTGGTAATTTACTCACGCCCGGAAAATATGTTTGTGATGAAAATTGTATTCACTTATACATTGTGCGAAGAGTTTAGTATATCTGCTTGACACCTCGTGTGGTTGTAAGACGCATAACCAACCTTGACGTTGTTACCAATTGGCCGGAGTTGAAGTGAACGCACCTAAAATGGCGGTGTCCGCTCGCATTGTGCTACAGATTCGGAGATACTCAAGGCTGGTCGCTTTACCAGCGCACAGGTGAGCAATCCAGAGATTTAAGAGGAATGTGAGGATATGGAGGAAGTGGCATTGGGATCAAAATAGGCAAGGTGTAATATATTACATGGTAACCATACTGATACCGATCGTAACTGAATTTGCGGTTGTTTGTTTTATTTATTCGAAACATGATTAACGCATTTAATGGGCACATTTACCAAAGTCAAAACCATGCATTGCACCAGTATAGATTTGATTTCGTGCACGGTACAGTATGACACAGTCATGCCAGTTTAACCTAGTGGGCTTACAAATGCGTCGCGACGGTCGCAACCTTGTTGACAGCAGCAATACGCGGATCTCAATACCCGCGATACCTCCCTAGGCCACTAA
Source organism: Ecitoglossa quadriceps (assembly GCA_027574925.1). Taxonomy (NCBI): domain Eukaryota; kingdom Metazoa; phylum Arthropoda; class Insecta; order Coleoptera; family Staphylinidae; genus Ecitoglossa; species Ecitoglossa quadriceps. Next base: position 8,066,177 of record JAODGC010000006.1, on the reverse strand, counting down.
TAGACAACCAGAAGCTAACTAAAGTGCGCAATGGTAATATTCTAAGTTGTAGAAGGTGTAGACGTGCGCGCGCGATTTGCAGCCCGCCAACTAACTACTAATCAGCAGCATGCTTTCACAAGGTAAACGACGCTGTACTGTACGCAGTTGAGGCGATAGCGTGAAAATCCGCGGATTCTGCTGGTATTGGTCCGCAGTAACATTCGCGTAATTCGTCAGTGACTGGCACGTGCCATGCGTATACTGCGGGGAATTATTCGTCACATACTCCAGAGGTAACTGCATTCATCATCTGCTAGGATCACATGTTTCCCTTGAGGTTGTCCGGTTAGATCGATGGAAAATTTTTTGCCTGTCACTCTCAGAATAAACAACCTCCAAACGCGAAATGAGCAGGGTTTTGTTAGGTTTTCGCCAGGAGTTTGAAAACCTTTACTTCGAAGGAAACTGTCTTCCATTAGTCTTTCTAATGCTTTCATTTTGTTATGGTTGAATGGTAGAGATGTCGCTGCTGAACGGATATTAGTTTTCACTTGTTTGAATGAATTTTCAAGGACTTGCAACTGCTTACAAAAAGTTGGAACTTTAATGCGTCTTGCTAGTCGCGACATTTCAGATTACTATCTCTATTGTCATTTCGCACGTTTTGTACTTTTATCATAAATATTTATGTTTTCTATGCTTTTAATGTTTTGTTAACATGGCCTTGCGGTCACAGAAGTAGCATGCGGAAATACATAAATTGAATTTAATTTCGTTAACTGTTACCAAATGTTAAACATTTGGGCTTATAAATGCTATAAGCGCGTTGACGATCACCACATTCGGGCTGTCGAAATGTGTGAAGACGATTTTGTGCCTTCTGACGTCTCGGTTCAAACGTTGCAGGCGAAACTCTTTAAGAATGTGCACTTGCAAAAGAGAGTTTTAGAACGGTTAATATCACCCTAAAAGAAAAATAGGAATCAACAGTAAAAAGCAACTATTTCTTTTGCAGAATGGGTAGCTTCTCATCAGCACCAAAAATACTAAACCCGGACGTCTTGGATGGCGATGTGGACTTTGCAGGAAGTATCAGCAGACACGAACTGTTACAATATTGCCAAAAAGAGTACGAATTGTATCCAATGGTAAAAAGGTCTTTCAAGAGACATAATAGTGAGGATTCCTTTTCTGGATCTCTTGGAGTTAAGGCTAAGAAATTGAATGGAATCTCTAAAGGATGCAGTGATAATCTTAGTAATCCGAATAGTATCAGGGTATTTCAATGGAATATTCTCTCACAATGTAAATATTATTCTCCACTCTTGTTAGGACAGTTAATTATTGGAATTGATCTTTTCAGCATTGGGGCAATGTAATGATAACTTTGCACGTTGCCCTTCTAAGGCCTTAGAATGGCATAATCGTCGCTTCCACATAATCGAGGAGATAATCGAATACAGCCCAGATGTGATTTGTCTGCAAGAAGTCGACCACTTTAATTTCCTCCGCCACATTCTCAACGCCCAAGGTTATATTGGCATGTTTTTTCCGAAGCCCGACTCGCCATGTCTCTACATCGATGGCAACAATGGTCCTGATGGGTGTGCCATCTTCTATCGCAAGCATAAATTTGATTTTATTTCAAGTAGGACTCGTGTCTTGGAAATTTGGAGAGTGCAGAGTAATCAGGTATTCCATTGAAAAATTCCTTTTTCTAGGGGGCATTCGTGAGCTGTATCTGTTGGTTTCCTTCCCAGGTTGCATTGATGGTAATCCTACGCCTACAAGAAACCGGACAGGAAATATGCGTCATCACAACTCATCTGAAGGCACGTAAAGGTGCGTTGTTGGCGACCTTGCGCAATGAGCAAGGCCGTGATCTGCTGCACTTCCTCTCCCAGCATGCTGGTGACCGACCTGTGATTATGTGCGGCGATTTCAACGCCGAACCGGTTGAACCGATTTACACTACGATCACGAAAAATAACACCTTGCGCTTATCCAGCGCCTATGCGGATTGCAATGAGGAAGGCGCTGAGCCAGCCTATACTACGTGGAAAATTCGTGACGAAGGCGAAATTTGCCACACCATCGATTATATCTTCTACACGAAAGATAAAATGGAGATTGAAGGTGTTTTAGAGCTTCCCACAGCGCAGGAAATTGGTGTTGATCGTGTGCCTTCTTTCAACTATCCTTCGGATCACTTTAGTCTGGCTTGTGATTTCAAGTTGACCACTATGGTGTAGATGAGCACCATACGGCTATGTGGTAGATTAAGTGCAAATGGTATTAATTCACAAATGACAAATGAATAGTAGTAGTCATTATGAATCTCTATGCTAAGTTTGATGAGTAGGAAGTAAGTCAATTCTGGAGTCAATGCACATAGTTTAATGATTAGCAGTGAAATTGTACTTATATTGTGATATAGGTAGTAGGTTTTCTTTTGTAATTTATTTTTAGATCTTTGAACATGTGACGATGACAGATACCTGAGGGCGTAATAGAACATTGTAGACGCTTTTGTTTTCTAGTAAAATATTATTCAGTACGTGCTAAAGGAGATGCAATTACATTCGTTACTATATGGCGTCAAGATTAATTATTCCGAAATGAGCAAACAGGAATTTTGCAATTTAAGTTGTTACTGTGGTTATATATTTGAAGTATGCTAGATATGTCTAAATTTTTATTTTGCATGATTTGTGGACATATTTTGATAAACATCGAAGAAAATATTTGAAGTTTTGTGTGGAAAACCGCGCGGGAATTTCAACCTCACGCATGCGCAGCCGTACTTTACGCCTCTTGTTGCGCAATATTCATGATTCTCGTAAATGTGTAAGAAACGAGTACATATCTCTAGCAGGGTAAGTTTATTTTCCTCCTTTTCCCTATCAAGGTAATAGATATCAACAATATAACAATATTTCCAATTGGATTAATATTCTTATCGAGTAAAATAAAATATTATCAACTAAACATAAGTGATCTTAGATTAGTTTCTTTACTATGGCACTTGCTAGCTGACTACAATTCTAGTCTTGATACATTTTGTAATCCTAACCATCTAAACTTGGCTCTTTTAAATTTTGGATTGCATTGGCTTTGGTACAATTTCTGTTCGTGTGCGCCTAACAAACTGAATCCGCGTTTGTACAAAATAATTTGCTTTAAAGCGCGTTTTCCAAAAGTCCTCTAACATCAAAAAAGTGTAAAGATATTATCTATATAGATAACTAACAAGAGTAAAACGGTAGAAAAGGAAATTCATGAAATACATTTCTTGCGCAATTTATATCGTCATGACACAATTATATTAGTGTCGAATTAATTAGAATCATATTGTTATTCTAAAGCACTACACTTAACTTTAAACATGTTTCGTATGTTTGTTGGTTTGTTTGCTTCAGCAATCTATCATTATCAGGCGCGTTAAGTCAGTGCAACCCTGTGAACTCAATAGCATTCACATGGGTGTATGAAATACATGAATTGTGTAAACATGAATCCCAAGCCCAGGTTTAATTAACTTCCTTTGGAAAGTTCGTTGACGATCTCAGAGAGGCAACTGTAGCTACCAGCTATTAATCCAATGATGCCAAAGAGAATGAGGAGGATGTCTTTGATGAGGACGTATTTACCAGGTCCAAGTTTATCTGGATACAGCACGCAGATTTCCATGATTGCTGGGAAGGCAAGTCCCAAAGCAGAAAGGCAGAAAGCACCAAATAACGAGATGAATAGGCCAAGGAGTGGGATTGTCACAGCAAGAATAACTGGAAGATAAATAGATTACTTATTTGCTTAAAGTTTATGATGGCGAGTAGACAATATTTAAGCGTGATAGCAGATTTAACCTCCTTGGCAGCATACTGGGATTGAGAGCCGGCAGACCGCGAGTTCAAACTCTACTTTCGTTCGGATTGCAGTGGTTAAAGTCATAATGGGATCCCCCAAACTGTTGGTTCAGTGGTGGGAGCTTGAGTCGTGCTATGAACGACATGATAACGAGCAGTACGCTCTTAATCATACACCATGGAGGTAATGGGACCATCAGAATTTAAGTGTTGCTTACATGTAACGATAACAGCTCCAACTCGTAGGACATATTCCCAGGCCAGAAGATGATTGCTGTTCTCTAGACGTTTGAAAATGTAAGTATCCCATAAAATCTTCACAGGAACATAACCTTGCAAACCATAGGAAATGAATATGGCGATGGAGTAGAGAATCTTTACGGTTTTCGCCAAGCTGTAAAAAGTGTTTTAGCATGACATCATTGCAATAAGAAATCTGGATAACTTACGCGTCTCCTGGTGGGAAATTAAGTGTAATACTGGCTTCACTCTGCTCACCATAACGCCAATAACCGAGGAAGCCCATACCAACGTAGAGGAAAACAATGGCGACCATAGCAACGTTCAACACGCCATAGGTGCCGCCGAAAGATTTAGGTGTTTTCATGTTATTTTCTAATGCAATTACCTTTAACAAATTCCGAATTGTTATCTAAATAGTTGGCACACAAATTCAAATATTAATCTACTTACAACACCCACAGCTTCCAACGCAAACAGTGTCGTACCGAAGAAGAGTGGGAACGTGTAAGCAGTTCCAAAATGTGGGCGATCGTCAATGCTAGGAAGGTCCTGAAAGATGTAGTAAAGCACAATGCCAAAGGACGCAAAAGTAAGCACGTTCGCCAATGTGGAGAAGGGCGCCAACAGCTTGAGATTCCGAATAGAGTTGATGAGAATAAAGGGAATCAACAACATCAGGATGTAGAGTTTGACCGAGATTTCAGTTGGGGTATACTGATCAGCTACGGCCTTGATGTTGACTGCTACGAAAACGACGTAGACACAACAAATTCCAAGTTGGTAGATGACGAGGAAGAAGTCAACTAATAATCTGAAAATATCAAAGATTATCTATTATCTGCACTTGGGCTTGAAGATAACGTACGGTGACATGTTTGCAAATCTGCGAAGACACTGCGGGCCTGATTCTAATGCAATCTTCATTGACTCTGGATATGTTAAGATTGGAACTTTCAGTCGTTTACACATTATATATTGAGCTTTTACCTGAAAAGTAACAAACCAGTCATTAGTTACATCCGAAGATTAGCCTTAGTGCATTTTAATTGAATACGTACTAAAATATGAAGGCAGTATGTACATAATATACCAATAAGGATTGTACAAATAAATCCGTTGGTCAGGCCGGAGTTTTTGAAGGCTTCCGGCATTGCAAGGATGCCGGTTCCCAAGCTGCCCTTCAGCAAGTGAATGAGTGTTTCCGTATTACTACATGAAAAGGAAGGAAAACAAACATTGTTCAGCGGTTTGTTTTGTTGGCATTTTTTGAATTTTATGGTGCAATACCTTGTGGGATGCTCGACATTCCTGTGAAGATGTGGATCGTAATCATCATCATGTGGACTTGTTTCTCCACCCTCCACATTCCTAGAATCATCCGAATAATTTCTGCTTGGAAGTGACAATAGATGAAGCAAAGGATTAACGAGGACATTATCTGGCTAGAATTTGCTTGAAAATGAACAAATTCTACGAAATGATTTAATTCCATCGTGAATCTACCACTTTCTCATATCAAATCTGAGTTACATATTTGCACCAAAGAAAAACTAATTTTAGGTGTTAATGTTTAAGTAATGTAACTCTTTTGTTATATTTCACTCACTTGTTGGCCCCAACAGGTTTCAACTTCATCGTCTCCTGTGCCATTATGCTGCCCTTCTTGAGTATTGGAAAAAAAAATCGAAAATTTACTTTGCAATCACCTCCACCACGCGTTGTATTTCATCGGACGTCACATGTGCTTCCCTTCGGAGACGAGAAAACGTTCGATGTATGAGTAAGGCTGTATCAATTCAGCAATTCATCGGCTGAAACAAACGCGTTCGAAAGGAAAAATCAATTGAATGATGGATGCGGCGACCATCAACGTGATACGAACCGAATGTGAATAAATCTCGCCTCATAGGCATTGCATTCAACATGTTAATCAACGGACAATTGCGACGAGAATCAATTGATTGGTTTAGCATGAGATGAAAATAATGAAAACTGAGAGTTGGAAGTGGGTCGAGGAATGGTCCAGTAACGAATGTGATTAGGCAGCAATTACGATAATTACGCTTGTTTGCTTCCGTGCTGTTTTCAGCTTGTTTTCAGGATATGTTTACTTACAGGAAGTACCATGCAAGTAGGAAGAGTATAGATACGTTATGGTAATGGATTGAATGGGGAAATCGATACTTGAGTGAATAATCAACGAGAATTTCCTCGCATCTGCAGAAAACAATCTTGTTTGGGACCTAAATTTAACTAAACTGTCTCGGGTTGAATTAATTACCTACATCCACTTTGCGATATGAATTGAACTTTTTGATCGCACTGTAAGCACTGAAAATACACACAGCACTAGTTGGCGCGTTGGTTGGCCCTACGTCCGCTACTGACTGATGACTTTTAACACAACATATTTAGATCAGCTCGCTAACTGTGCTGCTTGTAGAGCGTATTATGTGCAGTTGTCGGTTGCAAACTATGTGACCGACTAATCTAACCAATCTCAGGCATTAACGAAAACTAACCGCACGTGCTTAATTACTCTAGTTATTGAATTGGGCCAATCCGATTCCACTGAAATACTCCTACAATCAGGTGTTAAGGGATCCAAAACTAATCTATGTTTATAATTTCTTTCTTCTAATTAAATGAGACCAAAGATTCAAAGCTAATATGAATGAATCTTTTCGAAATAATGTGATCACTCAATGGAGTCTGCCAAAAGTGCTCCAAGATTGATCAAAGTCGAGCTAGTTAATGTAACCTTTAAGCCTACGTGGTAAGCAATTATAATTAACGTCGCGACGTCGAGTGGGTGACCAAACACATTGTCGCTTTCATGTGCAACGTTCGAGAAAACTGCGGCATGTGAATAATTCAGCAAGCCATTGGCACAGGTTGGCAGTGATTGAAAAAGACGTTGTGTAATTTCCCCAAAACGAAGACATGGGATGGCGGTTTGGAGGCGAAGTAAGGCGAGTGATGATTTACAACTTGAAACAATCATTTATTGAAGCAATGATTTAGAAGCGCACGGAGTATGAAATTCGATGGAATGTTATGTCAATTGTCTACTTTATTGAAGCTGTTAGTAAAATACTAGGCTTAAAAGAGAAAATCAGCAGAAAGCAAATTGATGCAATTGCAAATAGTTGAAAACAAGCAAAGTCCATTCTGGAATTTTTCAACTCTCAGTGCACGATTCCACGAATGCAAAGTTCACTAAGGCAACATGTTGATGTTAATTGATATTAAGTTGCAAACAAGTGGACTGCTCACTAAAATTAAATTGTATAATTTCGAGAAAGATATTTGAACTTGTTATGGCTTGTGGTTTATGTCTGATCTTAAAATAACTTGCCAAATAGCACAAGCGGAAGCTATTTGAAAGTCTACCGCGTTGATGATAATGATGGATGATTAAATAATGAAGGCATTTCCAAAATAAGTCTTGTCCGAAATGATTTATTTGTGGACAAATAGAGAATATAAATTATTGCATTCCAACTAATGTTTTAAGGTGTAACATTAACATCAAATAAGTTCATCGTTATTTGCACATTATTTAATTTTGATAAATATTAATTTGAAGGCGAAATTAATTACTTCAGGACAAGTTTAATTAATGACTCCAAAATACATTTCACAGCACGTAGAAAGAAATTAAATGTGCAAACGAAAGAAATTTATTGTTTAGTGTGCAACTCGCTTGAGATTTATTATCCCAATAATAGTATTTAAATCAAAAATTTGTGTTCAATCCGTAATTTATTAATCTACTCATTTCCTCAATTACACTCCCCATGCTTGGGAAAGCTTGGGTCTGAATTTCAACGATGGCAATTGCATAACGTCTGCATCAATCTAAAAGTGGATGAACTTGCGAGTGTACAATGACCGATGCCATGCGTTAGCAACACACGTGTGCTTCATAAGACCACAATTACTCTTCTGCCCTACTTACAATTTGCAGATGTTGCTGAAGATGATGCACGCAGCGCACTCGAGCTGTTATGACAAGCGCGCGTTCTGCGCGATTTTTAAGGATTACGCCCGCTGCAAGCGAACTGGCTAATGTGTGCGGCGCCGCCGTAAGTAGGGCACTATTATTGAGGGCGCCATATTTTCGGCGTGTCACGGGGGATTGTACAGCGTGCGCGGCGTCGCGACGCCGGAGAGAGCAAATTGAATAAAGTTGCGAGAAAATAGTTGTAGGGCGACGACTATCGGTGAAGTCATGAAGCTTTTAAAGTTTTCGCAAATATTTTAAGAACTATGAATTTAGAGTACATTGTCGTATGTAATAAATATAAGTGGTATTTGTTAAGTACCACTTTAAATGTATTTGCGTGTTTTATATATTATATTATTTTTCGTTAAATTTGTTTAATTCTTGAGTTATCATGATGCGACTGCTGACATCATATGTGTGAGGTTTTATTCGTGGACGATCGTTGTGGCGATCGTGCCGAGTGATGCTCATTTGTTTCCGGCCATTTTTACCGTCTTTTTTAACGTGAACGCCGCGAAGACGCATCGTTATATCAGGTGAATTATTTTTTACAATTCATATTATAGCAATTAGATACATTGCTTTTATAAAAACTACGTACATTTGTCTAAAATCATGGAAGTGCGAGATTTTATTCGTGTACGTTCGTTGTGGCGATCGTGCCGAGAGATGCTCATTTGTTTTCGGCCATTTTTACGGTCTTTTTTAACGTGATCGCCGCGAAGACGTATGGTTATATCAGGTAAATTATTCTTTACAATTCATATTGTAACAATTACATATATTGCTTTTATAAAAACTACGTACATTTCTCTAAAATCATGGAATCACTTGACTTAATGGAGACAATCCATTTCACATAACATCTACAATGTAACAAATCTCTTGCTTCACTTACGCTTCATATAACATGCTAGTATAACAAATCCATAGATGAGCAAATCGTTTGTCCGTTTTTTACAAGGTTTGGAACTGGTTGACTAACTTACAATACAATTTGCTGTGTGTATTGGTTTACGGCAAATCGGGTGACTCTAAAATTCATACGACACCGATACTTGTTAAATTTCAATTAGGGTATTTGGTATCTCTGGCAAATCTAGAATATTCTACTGATTATATGATGGACTAGATTAATCATGGCCCACATACATTCAATCTACACTTCTACAACATAAACACTTGCAGAATTGTGCGCCACATTCAAACAATTATATAAAAATATTCATATCAAACTAACGAGTAACGAGTCTTACTACTTGCAGTGCATGTGCTCTAGTAAATGTTGCTGTATCCTCAGTATCTTAATATCTCAGTTTTGACAAGATAAGAGGACATATGTCCAATGAATAAATAAATAGTAATGTGAACTACTTCTGATACATTCATTCCTCACCGTGCACTAATTCTTCGATGATTTTACTTAGACTGGTATATGTACCGATTACAAGACCGAAGATGCCGAAGCAGATGAGCAGCATGTTCTTGAATACCATCCATTTGAATTGGAAGCCGCTGCGGTGATACCAGTAGGTGGACATGTCTATCAGCGCAGGAATGGCAATGCCCAACGCCGCGAGGCACAATGCACCAATGAGGGAGATGAAGAGATCGAGTTTTGGGTATGCCGCAGCTAATGAGACTGAAAACGGTACAATTGTTGTTGAGATATTTATAGGTTTAATGGATAGCAAGTAGCAATTGACAATGTAATACTCACAAGTAACCAGCACGAGTACAGTACGTACAACATACTCAATGTACGTCTTTTTGCTGCTCTTCACAAAGCGTTGACTGAGGTACTCGTTCCATGTGATGTCTATAGCCACGTAGCATTGAAGAGCATATGTAATGAAGATGGAAATAGCCAACATGATCAACACAGCTTGTGCCAATCTACAACAGTTTTGCGACAATTAATTTATTTTTGTTGTTTTGTTGTATTAACTTACCCATTCTCGGAAGGTAGATCAAATGTAATGGATCCTTGAACGCCTTTACCATATGAAAGATATCCTAGGAAACCCATTCCCATGTACATGAAGACGATGGAAAACATGCCAACATTCAAGACACCAAACATGCTTCCGAACTTTTTGGGAGTCTTCATCTCATTCTCCAATGGCATGATCTGAATATGCCAGCTGAAGATAAATACACAGCAAGCTAATTTTCTAGCTACTTACCACACCAATAGCTTCTAATGCGAAGAGTACAGTACCAAGGAACAACGGCCAGTTTTCTACATCACCTACAGCATCTCTGTCTTTGAAAGTCGGGCCAGCATCAACCAGGAAGTACAGGATTATCCCAAAACTAGCAAATGTGATAAAATTTGCGGCTGTCGAGAATGGCGCTAATAGTTTCAGGTTCTTGATCCAATTTATAAAGATCAATGGTAAGAGGAACATTAACATGTAGAGACGCAGATGGATATCTTCGATGTACTGGTCGCACACTTTTTTTATGTTGGTGGCGATGAAAACAACGTAAACACAGCATGTGCCCATTTGGTAAATGAAGAGGAAAGCATTTACCATGTGCCTATAGGGATATGATAAGTACGCTATAGTTTGATATTATTTGCGGTAAGTAAAATTGATATAAGCGGGAAAACAACGTGTATTTACAGCGATGCTGCTGCACATTTCTGGAAAATGTGTGGCCCTTCCATGAAAGCTGCTTCAGCAGTTGCCGGATAGGAAAGACTGGGTTCTTTCCGACGTTTGCAAAGCTCATACTCAGCTTTAATCAACAAGTGGATGCAGTAGGTGCAGATTACACCAATCATTGCTGTTCCCACGAGTCCAATAATATATCCCGAGTTGTTGAAGGCGAAGGGCATAGCGAGGATACCAGTGCCCAAGCTGCCTTTGAGTAAGTGAAAGAGTGTCTCAAAATTTCTGTGCAACATTAAGCAGAAATTATTAGTTTTTAATGCATCTGTCATAAGATAAAATGGGGCAAATTATTTAGAAAGGTTTAATGACTCGCTTATTTTCATTGATAGAAATGAAAACTTATCTTTACGCTTTGATATTTCATATATATTGCAAGTAGAACATTCAAGTGGAAATAATTTTTGGTCATCTTTGCCAAAAAATTTGCATCTTACGAAATCCAAGCGGGAATGGCGAAATTATTTTTGCTTTAAATCAACAATGCCACACTCTAATTTAAATATAACTTCATATAACTCTACTTTAGAGCTGTTTAGGATTCTAAAACAGATGCGTCCCTGTGCGTAAGGAACAATACAATACGACGACACGTGCAGAAAACAATCGAGTGAATCATAAAACCGCAAAATTTCATTGTATATAGTATGCATTTTAATGCGTGTAGGAAACTACTATAAATTAGCCCACAACACAAATATCAGAAGCTATTGCACTATAGATATTAGAATGTTGCCCGTAGACAAATTAATTCGTTACGAACATTTTCTATGTTGACCTTGCTTCACTTGGCGACATTTTATTCATTTAGTTTTTCCACTATTGTATCTACACTCCATAGAATTCAATTTGATTACTTTATTTATGCTGCTGGAAAAATTTCGGATAATTTTCTACGTAATAGTTAAATACGGCAATTAGTGTGAGAACTCACGTTGTCGGATGTTCAACTTTACGATGCTGATATGGATCGTACTTGTCGGCGGTATTGTCCTTGCCATTGTCCTTAATGTTCAGCACGAACGCAGCGTCCTTCATCATTCTAGAACTTTACACACATGTTACACATTTGTTTACAAATCAGTTCGGTGTTATGTTGCCTGCATCTGGAAAGGAAGTGCAAGGCAAGGAAGAAGGAAACTCTGGGAAGCCTTAGCAAAACCACGTCGTGGACGTGAACTTGGTGCACGTGTCACTAAACTTTCAACTTATTAAAATGCACGCTGGGGATTAGCGGATAAGACAACTGGCATTCAATTATCCGTCTTAGGATTATAAGTTCTGATTGAGTTGATTCTGTTTGTAAATCACTTACTTCTTCTCTGCCCCATCTGGTACATAGGCCGGATTGGTCATTGAGGTACTCATCTCGTAGCTGTTTTCTTCTTCCTCGTCGTCTTCGCTGCCTTCGAGGGGGGTGGTGGACACCGAACGTGGCCTTGTGGCGTCGAGGTGTCTTCTGGCGTTCTGAAAAGCACAAGTAACATTGAACGTTTGAAGATGTAATATTTTCTTGAGCCGCAAAATTTTTATTTTTGATTTGCCTCCCGATACGAAAACTAGCGCAATGACTGTAAGCGGTCGCGTAGCCCGTTTAAAACACAACGAAAAGAAATCCGCCAACATCGAATCGTAGGTCGAGCCTACACTAAAAAATAGTTTTGATAGCGCCCATTTTTTACACCTGATTACTACTATTTTGTATTGTGGATCATGTGAGTAAGAGCAATGAATGAATGAAGGAAATTTAAGTTTTGAAATAGGTACGACTTGTTGAGATGTTATTGTATTGAGCGATTAAGTAGTATTAAGTTATTATCGTAGGAAAAGTTTTGTTATTTTGATGTTTGCAGTGTTTGTTTAAATAGTGCGAGTGTAAACTATTCCTAATCTTTAGTCACTTTAATTAAAGTTAAAATCAGCTGGGCTCACGCACTAAATTATCTTGATACTAAGAGTTTTAATCTAATTTTCTGAGGATTTAACATATTTGTTATTTAATTCTGCAAATACGGACTGGTTTTAAGGTAACTTTCCCACTAAAACGAATACAACGTTTCCAGGTGGCATATTTGCGCGCATTGTATAGGATGTACGTGAGTACTGTTTGAATCTAATATTATCTTTGAGAACCACAGTTATCAATTTCACAAATATATGAGCATTTTTACTATAAACATAATACACGACATAGGATTCTAGATTTTTTGTGAAATGTTTGTGTTCTTTAGTCATCTCCAAAACGCGCCGCAAATAGTATTACAAAAGTATTGTAAATAATCATCGAACGCAATAATATTTGCAGTGATGTAAAAATATGCTATTCTTACCGATTTATTTAAATCTCTTGACTTTGTTTTTCAAGTAAATTTCTTCACGGTTGAATTGTTTATCAATCAGTTAACAATAGTTGATTGCTGTGAAGTTATTTAACCACGCACAATCAGAGATACTTTGTTAATTACAGGGATTCACTCTGCTATTGCTTTATACGTTACGCGAGGAATTGAGGAACTTAGCAACTACCGACTCTGTTTATTATATATATTAATTGATGCGAAAAACTCAAAAAGGCATGTTATCACCTGTAGAAGGCGCATGCGTACTTTATCATGAGGTGCGCACTATTTTAACGGAAATTGTTTTATCTGTTTGTTCGTACGGTAAATGTTTTTGGTAATTCAATTTTTTGCTATTTGCAAGTGAAACATTTCAGGATAGAAGGTGACGAATGAAATTATTCTTATTTAATATTGTGTGCACAAAGTTATGAGAATTTTTAAGTCTTTTATCTGCAGGAATGGTATATAAAAGGAATTTTATGGACGCGAAAAACTTTTGAACGCAAGTTTTATTGTGTTTCTACCACAATAAAAACAACTCGGCATCAAAAAACTATCGAGTTGTGACGCTTGAAAAATAATCTCAGTCCAACTAATATTTTTGCTATTAATCATTAGTTTAAAGTCGATACTTAACATACTTCTAACAACTTCCACTTGTAAGGTTTCCATCCATAATCACTGGAATGTATCAAATAAACGCGCTACCATTCGCACAAGACAATTTATGAATCATCCAAAATTTTCTGCTTGGATAAGTAATTTATTACTAGTTATTTTCATCCACAGTACTTCAACGTCTTAACTGATCTAACAGTTTAATTTGGGTCTCTATTGCAGACTGCACGTGTGCATTAACTTTTCAATTGGAAATTATGTTACCCTCAAAGCAATTCGCACAACAATCCGCTCCCCTAATTGCTGTGCTTGATTCCGCGATGAGCTTCAAGAAGCTCATTAAGCAATTCCGGCATGCGCACATCCTTGTTAGAAACAGATTTGTCACCGGATTGCATTACACGCGTTACATACTTGCTACACACGCAATACGCGGATAATGTCTTGCTCAATTTATTGTGAGTACGCAAAACAAGCTTCGTTTAGTTGTTTAGTGGTTGTTATCATCGTTGTTATCTACTTACGCCACGATTACGATCTTTTCCTTTGCGTTTGCCTCCATACAATCGGTTCATTTGTATTGCTAATTCATAAAATATATGTACTGTACAAGTGTCCTTGGAGACGGTCAGAATAGCATTGTATTTGTTTACCTGCGGCATTTATAGTCTCATTATCTTCATCTGACTCCACTAATTTGTATCGCACTGAATACATATCGCTTGTTTTGACTTCTTGGATTTTATTTAGTTGGTGATTTGGGTATAGTAAATATGTGCACACGCGCTAACGAATCTCACTAATTGATTGATCCTCTGGCTGCGCTATAGGGACGTGTAGATCTTTATAATTAGAGTTCATCGGGAAATGTTTGCCAACAATTGTTTCATGAATTTGTTGCTTGTCAACAAGCACACAAGGTGCATATGCGTCATTGTTGCGTATATTGTTTATATTCCATGCAAATAACTTTAAAACTGTTGTAGGGTTTTGGAATTGTTCTAATCGCATTTTTCGCTAATGTTCGCTGCAAATTACTAACAATAATGTAAGTTTGTTTTATGACTTTATGCCAGTATTGCACTGTCATAGGTAGGAATGATAGAAAATAGAAAATTATTTCTGCACAAAAATACTCATAATTTATTATTTCAGTCATAAATATATAAATCATATGGAAATAACAATCGTCCCACTGCCAGTTGTACGAAAAAATGACATTTCCATTAAGCTATAATTTAAATGCATAAAGATAATTCCTTAATAATTACCACAGTAAACTAACATAACCGCTTCCATTTCTTTGTTTCCAAACAATCAGTTTCATATCAGTCCTTGTCATTACAAAAAGCAATTTAAGCAAAAAGCAAGTTTCCATAATTGTAGGGTTTTCAATGACGTATAATCAGTAGTACTATTAAAAAGCAGAAAATTTTTCTATCGGAAATCAGTTTACGACGTTGGTGCACTTAGCAATAATTATAACAAGTGGAAATCTTTGTCAAACAACCAGATTTAGATGTTTATTTGTAATTGTGAACACTTATGTGCATTGTACACGTTGTAAACGATCAAAAAATTAGCGACTGATTACGGTGTATGTTATAAACCCAATTGAAGTAGCTGTTGCCGTCGGGCCTCTTTAGCTCAGTGGCAGAGCACTGGTCTTGTAAACCAGGGGTCGTGAGTTCAAGCCTCACAGGAGGCATTCATTTTCAACTCTTACAACTTTTTTGCGTCATTATTTATATTAAATTGTATTCAGGTGTACGGTATTTACTTAAAATGTTCAATTATATTTAAATTATGTGTATTTTATTTACTGCTACAATATACTGCACCTGGAAACATTACAAGCATGAAATATGTTAATTTCACGGTCGGTGAGGTCAACCGAAAGTGATTAACCTTGCCAAACAGTAACAATGTCCGCGATAATAATAATTTGTGAGAATTAGAAATGGTTATTAATACATTATTTATATTGCTTTAATTCGATCAAAA
>JAODGC010000006.1:8039404-8050335 GCA_027574925.1 Ecitoglossa quadriceps | reverse complement strand
GTCCGCGATAATAATAATTTGTGAGAATTAGAAATGGTTATTAATACATTATTTATATTGCTTTAATTCGATCAAAAAACATATCTTACTAATTCTATTCAAAAGTTACACTGCTGTTGTTTCTTGGTTAGTTGACATTGACACCGGACTCTCCGAATAACCTATCCTAATAGTTGTAAGTAAGAAGGCCATGCAAGGTTTTGGCGTACAATGATTACATTTACGACATCTTAACCAGGAGCGGGAGCAGAGTTAAACATTAAGATTAGGCAATACTGACTTAATTTCTCTACTAAATCTTGGTTAAATAACGAGCGAGCCTTTTACGAGTTTCCACAAGTTGCACGAGTGTGCCAGTTGCAGTCTGATATTGTCACAGTTTGGGGCAACATTGCTTGTGGCTAGCGTATTTAATTTCATAATTATTTCAATTAATTAATCGTATTGTAAGAACAAGGTGGGTTGTAAAAGAACTTACCTAGCACTTGAATCAAAAGTGAGTATCTTATCCCCAGTTTGGTTTCAATCTCAATTAAATAGTTGGTTTTAAAGAAGTTTAATTGAATTAAAGCTTCTAAAGTTAATAAATTTGTTTATTTTCCTTCTTGGATATATTCAAATTGTAGCTGGAGATATGTCTTATTCAAGTGTCAATTAGTTGTCTTTCACTTTAATTCAATTTAAACCACATAAATCAACTTCTTAACTTAACTTCTCTTAAGCCTCTAACTAACCGTGGACAACATCCTCAAATCAAATTCGCATTACAAATTAAGGTTTACTTTAGTTTACTAATAAATTCAGTAAAGTATCAGTTTAATATCCAAACAAACTATGACTAATTGATGAATTTAGAATTAGAAAAGTGATATGATAGGAATTTAAAGGTTGAGTTACGCAACTTTTTGTCGCTGGAGAAAAAATAGCGCTCTACTATTATTGAGTTGTAATGTTAATCGTGAAGATAAAAGTCAACAGAAGTAGAATTCTTGGAGACCTTGCAATCAGTGGGCATTGCGTACGATTGCAAAACAATTAATGAATGCTCGTGGGCAACACTCGTATCTTGCTAGATTCAGCTTATCAGGATAAGTAGCGCATTAATGCACCTTGACTGACGTAAAGTGCAAGTTGATTGATACTTAAATGATAGTCTTGTCTACTGATTAGATCAGTAGAGATCATTGATGCAGTGGATTTATTGGAATGTGAACAATAAAAACAATTTCGTACAGTTTTGTAATTTTGACACCTCACTCCGGCTTAATAATTGAAGTTTGAAAAAAGAAGTCACCATTTACCATGCATGTACTGTGATTGTATACTCCTTCAGATATTCCTTTATTGATGATTCATTTATTGAACTAGTCATTGGACTTACCTATAATACACTTAAAGTTTACTCATAATTCCTGCACTATCACGCTATCTTGCACTGTTTAATTTGATTGTTCTTGAGAATAAATTCAGATATTCTGCAGAGAATTGAAGAGCTTGTTGATGATGAGAATGTTCTTAAGTTGAACGGTGTTGATTACAGTTTTTGAAGGCTCTGATTTGGTTGATTTGACTGGTTAGTTGGGCGCGGTGGTGTTCGGACGTGTGACAACGCGCGATTAACGCTTCTATCAGTGGCGATTGCAATTTATATACCGCCTCCATGCAGTGTTGGTGTTCACCTAGAGTACCCGGTGACAAGACTAGAGTAGACAAGTTGGTGAAAGTGTGGTTCGTTTGCTTAAAAAATTGAAGGATTATGATGTGGGTGATAAAAGTTAAGCAGGGGATATGCAGAAGGAAACAGGATATAATTAAAGCAAAGGATTTTAGTTAAAATAAATTATAATATGTTACTTAAGTTACTTAAATGGCACAAATTTAATTGTGAAGAGAGGAAAGAAAATTATCCCTTTATTATGATTATTGTTTTGGATACAAGTAACTTAGCATGTTATTTGTATGAAGTTGCCTTGAAAATATTTACACCTTCTCCAAAATTTATTAATTATTATCTATTGGTTTATTATTTTATTTTGTAGTTGATGTTTTCTCAATGTTCATGCATCTTGCGCTATATTATTGCACATTGTATGCTGAGAAACTCACAAACGGATTTACTTCATTTAATAATTTGAAATTTGTGTTTCTCCTTGTTGTGATGTCTTTTCATCGCGTAGAGTTGAACACATTTTTATAAATGTCACTTAAAAATTTAAACCCTTTTCATGTCTAATTGTGCTCCTCGACTGATAAGACGACACACAAGCCCGCGCTTTGTTATTGCAATGAAATGCATGTGTGCGGTGGCATTGACATAAAAAAATCTCGTAATTTGTTTGTGCACCACTGTGCGCGTTTCATACTTGAGTGGGTAGCGTTATTAAGCATAGCAACACAATGCGCAAGAGAAATGGTTTAGATATTGGCAGAGATGCAGAAAACAATTGGGAAGTAGTTAGGACAGAAAGAATCTGCAAGAGATGAAATGCAAATAGAGGCTTAGTGATACGTAAAAATAAGGTTCATTGAATCGAATTGTTGGGGTCTAGATTTTGAGTATTGACAATTATGGGAGTGGGATTATATACTAATCTAGGTATTATAGTATCGTGTGTTGTAGAGTATTTAATGTTTAGCAAACTGATCACTCACAATTCCAGATGTAATCTGATTGTCACCTTTGCGATCTTTATGACAAGTGTAGAGAAGTGATATGCACTAAGGTACACTATTATGCAGTATGTTAGGTTGTCACATGTTCTACAATCCTGCGGGATGTGTCATCAACGGAATCACGAAAACTTTTTTTCATGTATCTCAAATTGCAGTGGTTGAGACATATTGTTGTAAGCTCAGAAATGAAATACTTCATATTGAGAATTTCCAGTAAATATTATTTGATTTTGATTGTCTTGAATTGTTGTTTGCACCTGGTGATTTCAACGATGCGTTAAGAAAGAAATGCGTTAAGAAATGCGGCTTATGTTTTCCTGAAAAGGAGTAATTTAAATCTTTTTGGTAATTGCAAAAATTATTCTTGGAAAAATTAGGCAGGTTCCACCGAGATTTGAACTCGGATCGCTGGATTCAGAGTCCAGAGTGCTAACCATTACACCATGGAACCACTGAAAGCAGGAACGCGGTATTGATCTCCGCGTAATTTATAATTCCAACTATTTTGTTATAATCTGCAAATTAGTAAATATCCTTATCTAGTAAAAACTAAACATAATATTATTACAATCTCAATAAACGGGGATTACTACAAACATTTATTAGTTATATTGATATTTGAAGTTACATTCATCGCTTTTACTTTGCAAATTCATGCTTTACGTTATATTGTTTCTTAATCGTATCTGCAGCTTTCTCTGCAATCATCACTGCGGTAGCATGAGGATGTCCTGAGATGGCAAAAGGAACAACACTCAAATCAACAATTCTTAATCTATCCACTCCATAAACTCTCAAGTTACCATCAACAACACCCCCAACTTCTTCATCTTTCATTGCACAGGTTCCCATTGGATGGTACACATTCATTGTCATTTGTCTAATAGTACAATACCAATAACCTCTAGATAAATACCTCCAGCCTTTACATGCAGGGAATGTGTAAGGAATCAAAGTAGCATTGAATTTTTGAAACGCTTCTGTCTCAATTAACCTCAAAACATGTTGCACTCCTAAGTAAATAGTCTCAATGTCAAGTTGGTGGAAATCAGATAGGAAATTGGGGTGTATAACAGGGAATTTGAAAGGATTATTGGAATTTATTGTGACGTACCCTATTGATCTAGGTCTTAAGAGGATAACATAAACAAGAAAAGTAGTAGTTGGATCAGTATTGCCCCAGATAGTATCATAGGTAATGTTTGTAAGATGGAAAGACCTTTGATTGGCTTCTCCAGTACTGTTGGAAGGAACAAAGAGGAGTTCAATGTCAGGGACGCCTGGGGTATGACTTAGGATTGTTTCATGAAAACCTATTGCTTGCAGATTGCCTGCAATTGTATAAGCACCTTTTCCTTTGAGATAATCTTCAATATAACCTCTTCGGGATTTGATTGCTTGTTGGTAGTTTGACTGGAAGATCAACCCGTAGAATGTAGCATGATCTTGGAGGTTAAACCCAACAAATGGGGAATGCCTTAAGATAGGTATACCATGCGTTAGTAATTTATAAGAAGGACCTATTCCAGAATGCAACAAAATATGCGGTGTCCCAAAGACCCCAGCACTGAGAATCACTTCTTTTAAACAAGTTGCAATGCTTTTCTCTCCTTGGTAAATAAATTCAACGCCATACCCATCTTGCAATAATCTAGTAACATAGGCTCCTGTTAAAATCACTAAATTACTTTTGAGTGTTGATAAGTATGCTTTAGCAGTTGATACTCGACGTCCTTTATCAGTCGTAAATTGATTTAAAGAGGCACCATTTTGATTAGCCCCATTTACATCCAGTATAGGCAAATTTAGTTCCTGATGGGCATCGAGGAAAGCTTGAGCTTCAAGGCTAGTTGGTACGTGATAGTTAATTGGAAGTGGCCCTGATGTACCATGAAAATCAAGATCCACGTTGGGAATATGAGTAGCTTCGGCTTTTTTGAAATAGGGCAAGACTGCGTTGTACGACCAATCACCATTCCTGATATAAGTGTTCCAAATGTCAAAGTCTTTGTGGTTCCCTCGAGAATAAATCAGTCCATTGATGAGGCTAGTGCCGCCTAGACCTCGTCCACGTGGAAATGGACATCGTTTGTCAATCATTCCTGCAATTTATTGCTTTTGCAAAAGGTTCATGACTGATTAGTGAGAAAAAATATTACCTTGGCATGCAAATTTCTGTGGAACACTATAATACCCCCAGTTATATGAGGTAAATCTAGAATAAAAATAAAGTCCTGGGATATCTGTGAAGTTGTTTTCGGCTTGGCCTGCTTCGAGAAGAAGGATTTTCCATGATGGAATTTCACTCAGTCGGGAGGCAATTACAGCACCACTTGATCCTCCTCCAACGACAATAAAATCAAAGTCTCCAAACCCTAAAATGTTTATTTAGCTAAGTCTGAAAGAATTGGAAAATGAAAAAAGCAGGTTCCACCGAGATTTGAACTCGGATCGCTGGATTCAGAGTCCAGAGTGCTAACCATTACACCATGGAACCATTGATAAGCACATCTCATTACTAATCAGTGCAATATTTAATTTTCAAGCATTTGTGATTAAGTCAGCAATTGTTTAATTGACAATCTTTCCAACTCTTAACAATTCAATGAGCGCTATACAAAATATACTTAGTTAATAATAAGGAATTATTATTAGTTTTCATGTAGTTTTAGTAAACAAACCTTTGACATCTTGCTTCTGCTCATAGTAATTCCCTTCGAATTCTCTTGCATCAACAGGATCTTTATAAATTTCAAACTTTTCAAGTTCTCCATCAATTAATTGCTCATAGTAATCAATCAATAGTGAATCATTACTTGTTTGAGTAGTATTCTGATTTGCATTTTCATTACTTTCGGTTGTAGTAAAATCTGCTGTATTATTTTCATCATCACTTTCCACATGCCTTACATTCAAATTCAACAAACTAATATAAATTACCACAACAGTAAATAGTTTCATGCTAAATAACAAATCATACAACGTAAATTTATAAGTCAAGCCACAATGCAGCAACTATTTTATTGTACTACTTAGTGTCTTCATTTTATAGCGAATCGTCGTGCAATAAAAGTAAATAAATAACGAAACAAGTTTGGATTTTACACGACGTGATAATCAATTGCACTACTTGCGTATGAAAAAATGGGTTGGCAATCAATAAAATTAATCACACGCACACGTGTTATTACAGGTCTTATGTAAGGAAAAGGCAATCACTGCGTTTGTTTCCATTTGTTATTAAATACGGATTTTGAAAAGGATTGATCGGGGAACAACTCTCAAACGCAAACACTTCAAGTCCAATTGAAAAAACGATTCTTATCTCCTCTCATTACAATTTAATTTAAAAATCAACTGAATATCTTATCATATGCGTGAAGGTAATTCATTACCATCATATTGCATTAATAATACTCCACTGGTTTTACAATTGTAGACAATAATTATGTACAGATTTCTTTATTATAATTGCGTCAAATGTTAATGTCGCAACTGAAATAAATTATCAAATGCAAAACAAGGTGGATTTGGAAACCTGATCAGTAAACCCGTTGCCAACACTATAAATGAATTGAGATGTAGCTAAAGAGTTGCAGACACCTGTTGGCGCCAGTAATCAGTCAAAACTAAGCGCTGGCCACATCATTAGTATCGTCATTGCTTAGCGACCTGTTCAGTGTACTTGAGTGCACAAAGGACAATTTTCCATAGTGGACTAGAATTGGGCTAATCAACATTGATAACATCTAGTCAGATGTGTATGAGTGTGAAATTGATAACCAGTGCGTATGACATTCATTGTTCGCCCGCATACCAGCACACAATTGAAGTGGACACCTTAACAGCTATTGTATCCTGTGAGTATAATTCAAAGCGATTTATTCATGGCATTAGTGTGAAGGTTGCATAAATTATTGCACCCTATCAACGGGAGCCTGGTATCAATAAAAACATATTGTTTGTAGATACATAACAATGTGCGTTTGATTGTACGCGATCAGTCGATTAATAGAACTCTGCCCATTGATATCAACATAATCAAAGTAGTTTTATTATATGGTGTAAACTTTGTAAAAGTGGTGTAGACGTTACGAAGATTTAAGGTTTGATTTAAGATTTTAAATAGTTTCATTCGTGCTATTCCCTGAATTAAGTTTGAAAATTAGTTGAAACTTTAACTTCTTTCTATGCAACATTGAATGCACGAAATAGAAATGAAATAGTTTAGGAATTGGAATTTAGATGTCGCGAAAAACATTACAACTAATATTTGTGTTCAGTTGTTGCCATGATCTTTCTTAAAACAGTAAAAAGCAATCAATTCTCGATCGATACAATTTTAACGATCTTAATTTAATTGTGCATGGTCTATTTATAAACCAAGTCAAATTATATCAGGGCAACCATTAAATAAAGTAGACGACTTTCATTTACAAACTATGTGATCAAACAATTGTTGAATATTATTCAAGTGTTAAATTGAAATCTGAACAAGATATATAAATCACATTATCGATTTTCACTCTTGCTTTGATTGTTACTTTTTGGAATAAAAATACATCTTTTTGTCTTATTTCATTATGACCATTAACAGCGACTTTTCATTGAAAATACTTGTGAGTTTACACGTGCAAATTAGCCACACTCAAAATTTACATAATTGGCATCAGGTTGTTTGTAGTCATGTTATTACATTGTGCAGAATTTATGCTCTATAACGCGTGGGTGTCTCGTCGGCGGCGACGCTGATCGCGAATCGTTAAACCATTTTTAAAATTAGCACGTGAATTTGTGTGAGTTCGCGCACGTTCCGTTTTTTTGATGGTGAGCCAAAAAGCGTCGCGACACCGCTTTTTCGCCAGATTCAAGCGCTTTCTGCGTACGAATCTGGTGTTTTTCAGCGTGGTGTTTTTACCTGGCACCATTTCCCGAGTTTCCCGAACGGTCAGTCTTGGAAGTAAACACGCGCGGTGCAAAACACGACAATTGCTAAAAGAAATTTGCGAATTGATACAACCACATTGAACATCAAGATAAATTCTTCAAAATAAACATCAAATTGTAAATCTGCGATACAGTTGGCCATAAACGTTCTAACACAAATAGGACAATTTATTGGCATCCACTGAAAAGTGCATTGGAAGAAATGGAAATGAATGTTTTCTACTCAGAGGTAACTAGGATAATGTGTTCTAACTAGCAAGAAGTTGTGATGGATTGTATTGTAAAGTGTGAAATTTATTAAACTCTGATTAGGTTTAGGTGACAAGTGTCACTTGCTTTTTTAGTGAAAAACAGATGCAAGTCCAAAACGCAGAAAGTTTCAATACGTGCGCGGAAAATGTATAAATAATCAACCTAAATATGCGTATGATTGGAATGTGGCCTTGCACCAATTTAAAGGGATAGTTTTTTTTTTATTAAAAAAAATTATCAATATACTGGTACCACTTCTTAGCTCTAAACAAAAATTACATTTTAAACAAACAAATACAATAAAGTGTCAAATCGCGTTTGGAAATGTATATTTAATAATTAAAAATGAATAAATTACTTCATGATTCATGTATACATGTGTCGCATGATGCAATAGAATGTGTCTATCTGTAATTACAAGACTTTGGCTATAAATACATATTGTGCGATTAAAGCGATATTTTTATTGTCAACGAAAACAATCGAAATGTATGCTTTATGTGGGTGACACTTGTAACAAACATTTGCTGGCAAGAAGAATTCTTATAGCTGCAATTTGAATTACAAGCTTCCCTTCTGCGATCCCATCTTGTGATAATGATCTGAATTCAATCTTGGCCTGTGTTTCATTTGCATAACACTGTGAGCATTTGCCACCATTCGCATTACCAATGGTCTCCACACGCCTCCTTTCTGCACTCTATGCCTATTTATAAATATTCAAAAGCGTCCAGTCTAAACGTAAATGCGTGGATCCAAGCACAAAAGCTGCACAAAGATGCTTCGAAGCTCTAATGGAAGTTGAGCTTTATCGTAGGCGGAGAAACAATTGCAAAGTATTTGCACATTGCGCACATTTGACAATTGCATAGAAATATTACATTGGATGACTATGTGGGAGTGTTTGAAAACAGGTGCCCACGCATAGTCCTCGACAAGGACATACAAATGATCAATGTGGACGCTTTTTGGAATAATCTGCATGTTAAATAAAATCATTCATTGTATTAAGATGAGTTTACATGACTTTACTTACATGGTGCCTTTTAATCGGTGCATAGATATAATTCATATTAGTTTGATATGATATATGTGTATAGTTAGCTTTGTATTACTTGCACTAGTTCTCGTAGGAGTTGAAGATTTACTTGTGTTATATTGAAGTATAATATATTTTTTATATGAAACCCTGCTGTTGAGTTAAATTTTGTATCAGAGATCAGTAGTTCTAATGGTATACGACAAGATATAAAATTCTTTCTGAGAAGAGTAACTTGCAATAGATGTTGTTCGTGCGGTGGTGGAGTGTCGACTGTCATACAGTTTCCAGGATTCGTAGCCATTAGACCACGGTGTCTTTATGGCGCTCCCGTCGGAGACGCTCAGGTCGCGAATTATCGCGTGACCTCGCGGAATTGTCTCATATTATCAATTGCTACGGCCGCGACACCACCGCAAATGTTGCGAACTAAACTAAATCAAATACGCTTAAATACAAATTATGATGAGTAACTGAAGTATCAAAATAAACACATCCCAAGGCAATGAATATAAAACACTTCGTAAACAAAACCAACGGAATACTTTAAAATAAATTAAATTTTTTCTTAATACAGTCAAAGCAATTTTCATCGATGCTGAATTTAATACCACAGTTTATTTAGTTATGTCCAATTTATTGGGCTTAATTTTTTCTTCCTTGATCATTGAGCATAAAGCACAAAGTGTTTACAATTTACGCGAAATCCAACACCGCTGACGCAGTGAAAAGTAATGAAACTCGATATAATGACAAACTTCTGCACAATCTGAAATCAAGTATTCGTGCAGTAGTTGGAATTAAAGAATAACTACATATTATCTGCCTAGGACGATAGGTGTAATGTAATGAATGCATGTTTACAAGTATATCAATGATCACAAAATAGATATCTTGTAATGTGTAATGCGTAATGTTTGTATTTTGGCTCTGAGGTAAACAAAAACCCATGCCAAACTTTCACCCGGCTTTATTTAGATTTATTAAGATTTATTTTGAGTGCGCTAGAAGCGCTTTAAACCTTAAAATAGCTCAAAATTGATTGCGTAATCTTCTAAATTAGGATGATATACATTTGGGTACGTTAACTAAATTGAAAATAACAAACACAGTCTACCTGATGTTTTTCCACTTCAGACTTTACTTTTCGTATTACAGTACGAATTTCATCTCAACTAACGTGTCGCACAAAATGTAGCTATAATTACCTATAGGCCTTGAAGTAGTCAGTAACAAGGCAGTGTTAATCATCACATTAATAAAATTAAATTATGATCATTTCTTACAAGCAATAAAAACGCTGTAACTGACCCGGCAATTAGCATTCCGCATATTATTACACCTCAGACAATTTAATCAGTCCCAAATAACATTGCTACGATCGGTATTTCTTCTGACACATCCCACACCATCGTTAACAAACGTGGCTCGCATGGTCGCAATAACGTCCGGTAACACGTGTAATCCGACGATGCTGATAATGTTCGTGAACAACCTGCGGCGCATTTTTGTGCAAAAAATGCAATACATCGTTAAATTGCACATTGTTTATTGATTCGCACTTCTTCCCATGCACTCGCCCACATTGCAAGCAATAAAAGAATGTTGAGATTCTAAGAAAAGATTAGCTGAAACAATTTTAGATCCATTCGCCAACTTTTTAGCAGGCTTTAAGTAGTTTGTTTAATGAAACACTTTAGTTTGTTTAAACGTACTTACTCATGTTACGGCTGTTATAAAAAGCTAATAGTATACGGAGGCGGATATAAACCGCAAATGAATGAATTGGTGGCCTGGTGTTTTTCCACTGCAGACTTTATCGTACAATGAATGCGAATTTCATCTCAACGTCGGTAAGTTTCTGTCGCATTCTTTGCCTTGTGATGATATTGGAATATCGATTCATACGCATACAATTTCATTGCATTCTTGAGGAATTTTTCTTTGTTCATAGTCAAATGGGCTTGCTTATATCACATATCATTCATTGATTTGCATGTTAGATATGAAACTATGTTCC
>JAODGC010000006.1:8005574-8039304 GCA_027574925.1 Ecitoglossa quadriceps | reverse complement strand
TTTGTTCATAGTCAAATGGGCTTGCTTATATCACATATCATTCATTGATTTGCATGTTAGATATGAAACTATGTTCCCAGTCGTTTTTCGATTGTTTCGTTAACGTGAATCATGAATAACCATCCCAACATCGATCAATTATAATGTTTGAATGCCTATAATCAAAATTGGAGCCCCAATAATTACTGGCATTGGCCTTGAGCACATCGATGATGAATGTAATTGTTTTGCCTATAATCATCGCAAAACAATAATGCAGCTGATGCAACGTAAACGGACGCCAGATGTCCATCCAATTTAATTTTAGGAACATCGCGATGTTTTAATCAAAAACATTTATGGGCCCTTACTATTTGATTCAGATTATTGCGTAATATTGCTGTATACCTAAGAATGTAGAGATGCGATTTTTTATTGTCACATGTTTGGTGCCATTGGTGTAAGTCATTACAAGAAGAAAAAGAGAAAAGAAGGGTCGGCTGCAGTTTGAGATGCAAAAGCTTGCAAACAATGCGTGTACAATATACAGTGTCGCTTCAGAAATTCTACCTGCACCAGCACCCTAAAAACCCACAATACTAGGAATCAAGTTTTACTCTACACTTACAGCATCACCCACTTTTGGGTCAGCTTTTAGCTTCTCTTCTTCCCTTCCTTTTTACTTTCACGCTATTAACATAGAGATTGGTATCTTCCAATTTAAACACTGTTTTCCGCTTGATGGAACTTTATCTCCGTTTTCGTCATCAGCCAGTATTCTGTTTTGGATTTCAGGCAGACCCCAAGTAGACATGTTCCAACTAGTTTGTTCCTGAACCTTCAAAAAACTTCGCGTGTTGAGAAGGTTCGAATGGTTTCTTTGTGTGCCCATTGAATTTTTATGGGCTTTATGTTGAGAGTATGAACATTCATGGGTTGCTGTTGCAATGGTTAAAATGCTAAAAGCCCCTGTTACTAGTAGTCGTGTTTGTACGTGATGTTTGAATGGGTGACAAGTTTTAAGGGTATGAATGATGGAAGGAGTGATGGAAGCGGTGAAATTTGCAAAGGAGGGGTCGTTTTGGAAGGGCTATGAAGATCATGGCATTACATGAAATTTGAGACGTTGGAAGAAGGGAGTGGAAAATTCCACTGAGTTTGGGCTTAAAATTTCTTAAAAAATTAAGAAATTTGTGTCTTTTTTTTCTACTTGTTTAACTCATTCTTTGGCAAAGGAAAACGCATTTTGTGTGTGCTTTTGTGCAAATCTTATGGACTTCATCCGAAGAAAAGCAAGGGAAAATGTATTTAATTAAACATTTTCCAAAATTAAAGTAAACTATATTGAATTTACATTTATTTGGAACACCCTTATAATCTGCTCCTTCGCAACTTGCCAATATTCAATTTGCAACCCTTGAATCCATTTAACTGCGTACTTAAGTTGTTCATATAACAATCGTAATGCTGGCAAATTACCTGGAATTACTGGAATTGTTCGACAGCAATACATGCATGTGCTGGTGGGGGAAAATGGCTGCCCCGATTGCGGGCGCCGCTGTCGCTGTCTATAGGCGCAAAATCAAAGCCGACATTCGTGTATCTACAGTCGGCGAAAGCAGTCGTGCCTCTTCTTCAGTGCTCAGTTCTCGATCAGTCCTCTCTTTCGCACGCCGATAATCTACCAGACTCCCGTTTTGCTTCCAACCTCGACCGGTTCTTTCGCCGTTAAGTTGAAGATGTCGCTCAAGAACAAGGAACTCGCTACACCCTTGCACGTTGGGGGAAAGGTACTTTTTACATTTTAATACGTCCAAACTGTTTTCGATTCTGGGCTTGGTGGAACATGCAAAAGTTTGCGAAGTCAATGTTGTGAAACATCGCAAAAAACAGATATGTAACGCGTAAAAACACAATAATAGAAATAGCGCCTATTATACTGCTCCACGACACTGCAAACATAATTTTACACAATTACCTTGAAGTACCATTTGCAAAAGTTGCTTTTGATGGCTTTATAATTTGTTTTCTACACTGTAACTTTCTAAAAACCTACCGAATTTGTCCCGATTGCCATAATAAAATCTAGGAATTAATTACAATAAGAAATATAATTCTATGAGCGGCTTATCGATTGCAAACTTGGTGGAACGTTACCATATATGCAAGCAGCCCATTTTTCATGGTGACTAATAAAGCACTGTCGATAACAAACCTTATCTCATCATTAGCCGTTGTAGTTGTAAACACGAACGCACCTCCTACTCGCATTTTGTAGGAAAAGATATATTAACATTCGCACGCCTGCGGGAACGCAATACACGAATCGATATGAATAGTATGCATACTTAAGTCGATTCAATGTCGAAGTCAATTACCGACGGATGGAAATTTCCACTGGCTTTTGTTTATTTTTAAACCCGCGTCGCGCGGACATTTTGCTTGCACGTGCAGCATCCACAGCATCTTGGGAATGAAACCATACAAATAAAAAGAAAAGTCAAAAGTAGTAGTATACTCGATTTTAATCATTTATCCAGCATTATTTGCTATATCCTGAAGTCTCTGGTTTTTTGTTTGTACACCTTGCCAAGTACAAATAGTTTTTAATGCAGCAGTACTTTTCCACTGGATTAGTCTAGAATCTTTCGCTACGCCAAGTTAACTCGTAGGTTTTCTTCGATGATTCCGAAGCATAGAGAAAGGTAGGGGGCGCGCCGAGTACTTCCACTCGTATGCTACCTACAGTGAGAAACCTGTTGGGTGCTCAACTGGTGGCACACAAGCCACCCAACATTGATACAAACACGTGCGGAGCGCGCAGTACCATTGGGCGCAGATAGCAATATCAAGTTCAGTAATTTTCCACTACGATTCCTTTGAGTAGTTGGCTCGAATATTCACTGCTCCGCGGTGTCCCATTTCGCCATTCAAGCCACAACATTTTTTGTCCTTCAGAGAATGAATGAATCAATGTCCACGCTTTAAGTCCATATGACCTCCACCTTAATTTCATACCATTCCATTGAAATAAATCATTGCGATTTTTCTCAACGCCACAATGCACTTCCTGCACTAAAATATTTCGGCTTAGTTGCTTAGGTCGTCGTGAGGTTGTTTAGATGAAGCTCGATTGTTAGCGCGCGATCGAAATAGATCATTTCATGGCTTATGTTTTCGCAACTGCGCAGTAAACGAATAGCGATGCTGAAAGACATTAAAGCCTTGTAGAGATTGCTAGTTTCCGTTTCAATCATAGACGATGGGTAAACGACCTCAATTGCATTCGCAAATTCGTGCCGAGCATTTCAATCAGTTCAACGATGCAATTCACAAATTATTCCAATGCCCCGGTTACTTTTATTGCGTTCTATAACGTCTATAACTAACTGGATTTCTTGATTACTTATGTGCATTGTTTTATTGCAGAGGCCCCAACTGATATCCCAATACGACCATAATCGTGACGGAGTATCGCAAGTTATAATGACAAAGTAAGTTGACGTTTTTTGATCCTACGCTGATTGGGAAGATGACTCGAAGGCATGTAATGCCTAGACCTTCAGAGGACAGCAAAACTAACCGTTATTACAGTTGCATTAGTTCCATAAGTTACATGACTTGCAACTTGCATAATTAGCATTATTTTACTGACTTTAGGATGAAAAGTTTGCTTTATGAATGAAATATAGTGCGCTGGCCATTTTGATTACGCATATCATTTTAATTTCAGTTAATTCATTCACTAGTCAATATTAACCGATACAACAACTCTATAATGTAATATAATTACATTTATCATGTAGTTTCCGTTTATTTTTTAATAATTTTCATTGGTGGTAGTTTTTAATGATTGAATTTAAATACAGATGTACTCGTTCCGCTTCTCAGCGTTTGATGGCACTGCAACCATCAAGTTGTCAAGTGGATTGTTCAGAAATATTCTCTTGCTGCATGCGGAACGAGTCATTCATCGTTGCTATTAATGTGAATTTGTGTGTTGTGATTGTATTTTTTAAAGTCTTTCATACGCAAATGTGGCACATTAATCGGAGCTGCAGGCATGCCTCAAGTGCAGTTGCCGCAACGTGTTTTGCGCTGCTAGTGCTGAAGAGAGCTGCTGAAAGATGAGGATCGCCAACGGTACAAACAAACATTTAATTATTTACTATCCTACTATATTTAATTAAATTATTTAGCAATATTTATTATACACACATGCGTAATTCTCCCGAGAAGAACCTATCCAGGTACAACATGGATAGGTTTATGTAATTAGTTGATATTGATTATAATTTCCTACACCTGCATCCATTTTCATTCATTTTGAGCATAATGTTCAAGCACCTAGGAATGATTGGGTTTTGAGTTTGTGATTGGTGTTGTGTTGTTGAAATCCAATTTAAAGCATTGCCTAATCTTTGCTGATTTGCAGCTTCAAAAGTGAAAAGAATGACGTCCCAGTGCCATTAGCCAATGGGTCAACCTTTCCTCTCTTTGGTCCTGTGCAAAGTAATGAGACTGATGACTATGATCCATTTGAACACAGGAAGTTGGATCACCCAACATCGTAAGCAACGCTTCTTCCAAACGCAACTCTATTTTCATCATAGTTTCTTTTGCTTTTCAGTGATATGGACACACTTATTCACCTCCTTAAAGGAAGTCTCGGCAGTGGTATCCTCGCGATGCCACTGGCTTTTGCCAATGCAGGTCTTGGTTTCGGATTGGCCTGCACTTTTTTGGTGGGTCTCATCTGCACCTACTGCGTGCATATTCTCGTGAAAAGCGCGCATACGTTGTGCCGACGGACGAGGGTACCTTCTCTAGGTTTTGCTGAAGTTGCCGAGGCGGCATTTCTACAAGGTCCCGAATACTTGCACAAATGGTCCCGTTTTGCCAAAGCAATGATTAATACGTTCCTCGTGATTGATCTCCTAGGCTGTTGCTGCGTCTACATCGGTTTCATCGCGAAAAATGTCAAACAGGTTCTTGACTACAATACCGAATCGAATGTGGACGTCCGATTGTACATGTTAGCTGTGCTCCCGCTATTGTTGTTGATGGGACTTATCCGGAATTTAAAATATTTGGCACCATTTTCGATGATAGCGAATATTCTGATGGCTTGTGGAGTGGGCATTACTTTTTATTTCATCTTCCTAGACTTGCCTTCCCTTGACTCTAGGCCTCAGTTCGTTGAAATGACAAAACTTCCAATGTTCTTTGGCACCGCTATCTTTGCGTTGGAAGGAATCGGTGTTGTCATGCCATTGGAGAACAACATGAAGACTCCTACACATTTTATTGGATGCCCTGGAGTGTTGAACACCGGCATGTCCTTCGTGATTAGTTTGTACGCTGCTGTTGGATTTTTCGGATTCCTGAAATATGGCGGAGAAACTGAACCGAGCATCACCTTAAATTTGCCCCCGGAAAATATGTAAGTGGACCGTACAAAAACCCTTTGCATTCAAAGTGTTCTTTAAATAACTTGTCTCTTTTCATAAATAGCCTGGCCCAAGTTGTAAAGATCATGATCGCAGTGGCCATCTTCTTCACCTACAGTCTTCAATTCTATGTCCCAATGGAAATTATCTGGAAAAACATGAAACAGCATTTTGGGGCTCGTAAACTCTGCGTAGAGTACGGTGTAAGGATAATAATCATCACTGCCACTGTTGGTATCGCCATTGCTATCCCCAATTTGGGAGGATTCATTTCTTTGGTTGGTGCTGTGTGCTTGTCAACTCTAGGATTGATCTTTCCCGCGTTGATTGATTTGATTACTTTCCATGAGGACCCTGGCATGGGCCGCTTCAACTGGCGGCTGTGGAAGAATCTCTTCCTAATGGCATTCGGCGTCGTGGGCTTCCTCACCGGTACCTATGTGAGCATCAACGAAATCTTGGATTCGTGAAGCGCTTGCTAATAGTATTTCGATCTACGAGAGAGAGAGAGAGAGTGAGAGAGTCTTTATTTGAGAAAGTTGCGCCGGCCTCCGCTCTAATGGAGCTGCTCGGCTTTGCAAGAGTTATCCAGCTCCATGGTGGGCCGGCAGGATGAGCATTAGATTTGAAAAATAGCAATTCCATCTTGAAAATATCAATAGTATTTGGTCGCGTGCAGGACGCGCACGTTTTAGAGATTTTTCAATCACGCAATGCACATTGACTGTGATTTCGTAGCTTTTAGTGAAAATATATTTATATGCAGAGGGGGAGGACACAAAAACACAGTAAACCCAAAAAGAAATACTATAGATACTGAAATGAAGAAAGAGACAAACGGAAGCGATGTGATTGTAGATCGAAATGGTATAGCTCTGATAGTAGGACGATGACGTGGGCGTCGGATTCGCCAATTTTCTTTTATTTTAGATGCCTTAAGTTTTTACGCTCTTGGCATATTGTCATATACTGTTTGTGGATAATGTGATAATATTCTAGGACTGTTAGTGCTAACTGTGTGTTTTTTTTCGCGTAGAGGTGTTATTTTGTTTTTAGTGGTATTCGTAGATCCGACGTCATAGTGAGGATGAGTTACATATGCTTGTACTTGTGATTATTACCTAGAATTACGAGGATTCGAACGTGGAATCTGAGTGAGACATAACTAAAGAGAAATTAATTTAAACATTTGTGACTGGTGCTAATCAGTTGGTTAAGCACTTAACAGCGTATTCTACATTATGTGTGTTAAACCATCCGATTTTCATATTGGCAAATTGAGGAAGTTCCTTACAGATACAATTTATTGATTTTTAGACTTGGCACTTGCCAAAGGAATTTATATCAGCTGAACAATATGCATGTTTATAATGTATGAGCTTTCCGAAGATATTTTTATACTTATTATAAGCGTTGGACCTTAATTTCTTTTCAAATGCACAAAAATACAATTACAATATTGATTATGCAATCTACAACTTAAATACACTTCATGTTGTGTCAATGAGAAGCCTAGATGCAGGATATAAGAAAATAAGGCCAGAAATTAGGACAAAGACCCATTTTACAATATCAGCAATGGCCAGCAGAGTCAAAGCAGTACTGATGGTATCATAAATCTCATCGTTAATCACAACACCCTGAAACATTACAAGCAACAATTCATACCTGCTTAATTTACTATTATGGATATATTTGCTTACTTGTTGGAACCACATTATTGGCATCATGGTTCTACTCAATCTTTCCGTCATTTTTACAATCTTTTCTCTTAGTTTAATTGGCCTTATTATCAAATTGACTTGCAAACGGACCCATCCTTCCAATGGCGCCCCACTCAACTGTAAAATTATTTCTTGAAGGGATTGAATCTTCTATGGGATACAATTTGACTTACTGGCTGCATGTTCATGTATGAAGCATGCTGTCCTTGGTTAGGACTGAGATTTTCGACGGTCTCTGAATATTTTGAATCCGCATACAAGAGATGCGGAAATGATACCAACCCGGGTATTCCAATGCATGGATAAACGTCTTGCACTCCGTCCATGAAACAGGATTTCTCCCCGTCTAATCCTCGTGTGAAATCTGAACAGAAACAGGATTCGTCTGGTGGGCAATTATTCTTTGTACGCCATGTGTTATTATCAACTACGAATTTATAAACGTGGATGTCTCTGAATTTGGTTGCTTCTTCATAACGCATAGTCAAAGTTCTAGAACAAAAGTAATTTCTTAATACCTGCATAATCTGAATATAAATTATTTGAAGAAAC
Source organism: Ecitoglossa quadriceps (assembly GCA_027574925.1). Taxonomy (NCBI): domain Eukaryota; kingdom Metazoa; phylum Arthropoda; class Insecta; order Coleoptera; family Staphylinidae; genus Ecitoglossa; species Ecitoglossa quadriceps. The sequence continues at coordinate 8,031,599 of JAODGC010000006.1, read as the reverse complement.
TAGAGAAACTGAAAAAAATGCAAGGGACAGAAGGATATTTTATTAGCAATTTTGTGATTATAATTTCCTTTGTCCATTTTTAAGGATAAATGTGGTAGTGTTTAAAAGTGAAAAAATTTGAAACGTTTTAAAGCTCTGTCAAAGCTTCCCGCCAGAACTGAGCAGTTGCTAGGTTAACACAACAATCGCACCGTGCAAACGTCTGCTTCCGTTTTCATTCATTTTTCATCGTAAAGTTCTAAGTGAGGTACCTCTTGAGCGATTCGTCCCTCGAGAATTTTCAAGACAAATCTTTACGCAAATAAAATTCGCTAATTTTAATATGAGTCAACGTGTTACTAGAAGTGCTGCTGCTGGCAAAAGACCGCTGGAATCACTTGATGATAAAAATGCGAAACCTAAGAAAGCAGCCATTGCAAAGAAATCTAAGAAAACTGCCGTACCAATTGAAGAAGTTGAGCCTATTGGCCAGCAAGAAAATCAAGAAAACGTAGCCAAAAATCTCGATGAACCTGTTACGGCTTCAAAGAAGGGAGCTGCAAAGACTAAAAAAAAATCTGAATCAATCAAACAGCAGGACACAGACAAAACTGAAGAAAAACCTCAAGATAAGAAAAAGCCACGTGGTCGTAAACCAAAGAAACAATTCGACGTTGCTGAAACATCTGAAAACAACTCTGATGAAGTTTTGGATCTGAAACCTGATAAACCTTCAACTGATGAAAAAGCTACTCGACAAAATACCAAGAAAACTGCAAAGACTGATGGAACTGGAAAGACTGAAGAGGTTGAAACCAATGACAAGGTAAACTTGTGTAATGATAACAAAGACTCAAGTCCAAATCAGGAAATAATTTCCTCAAGGAGGCCAAGGAGAGATGCAAGGACTGATGTAAATGATTTACAAGAAACCCAATTTACATCTGATATACCAGAAAGGAAAACTGAATCTATGAAGAAGCCAGTTAGTATCAAGAAACTGAAGAAGAACATTGCTGCAGAAGAAGCTTTGGATGATAACAAGGAAGCAGAAACTCATGGAAAAACAATCTATGACTTTACTGCAAATGACATCAGAGGAAATCCAATCTCTTTAAAAAAATACAAAGGTAATGTTTGTATTATTGTCAATGTTGCCTCAAAGTGTGGTCACACAAAAAGCAACTACCAGCAGTTTGTTGAGTTGCATGACAAATATTCTGCAGAAAAAGGTCTGCGAATTCTTGCTTTTCCCTGCAATCAATTTGGTTCACAAGAACCAGGTACTCCTGAGGCCATTTGCAAGTTTGTTGAAAAGTACAATGTTAAATTTGATATGTTTGAGAAGATTAATGTCAATGGCCCCAATGCTCATGCATTATATAATTTTCTTAATAGCAGACTGCCTGACCCTAAGAAAAAGTCCACAAACAAACCAATTGCGTGGAATTTTACTAAATTTATTGTTGACAATAAAGGCATACCTGTTGAACGTTTTGCTTCGGCTATCAAACCAAATACCTTGGTTGAAACTTTGAACAAGTATTGGTAGAAGTTGTATTTGTTTGCTTTATTAATTATTTTTTCCGCGTAAATTCCCGTTGAATTAAAAGTGTTTCGAATTTAGTTTGGAATTGTTCTTTGCATGTTTGAAGGGTTGCCTAAGACGATTGTTTGACACAGTTGAGTGATCTAAATAAACCAAGTTTGATTAAAAAAAGTAATATAAGAAAGATGTACCAATGCGTGGTACGTACAGATAATTTGATAGTAGTGCGGTTTGAACTGTAATTAGCCATTTCCTTTGTTGGTTGTCATTAAATTAAATTGAATTTATATCCATCCTTTTACTCTCAGATGTAATATCAGATATCATGTAAGACAACAAGAACGAACATAAACTCAAGTAGATGATTATTCATGCGCATCAATTGTGCGCAGTGCACTTAGGCTATTTTGGCTTTAGTTTACTGCGTGAGTTGCGCTTCTGCGATCGTTCTCGGTCCTTCTCGACTCTTCACTGTAACCTCTGAAAAGCAGTGAGCATGCTGCTACGTGGCGTACATTTGTTCAACCTAGCGGCCTTATCGCTGCCTTTGCTGCGTCCCACGGTCGCGCTCGATTCATTGTTTGCCAGTTGCTCGTCGGCTTCAGACACCTGTAAGAAAGATTCGTCCTGTCCGATGGCAGACCTCACTAATCCCGCCAACCCCAAGGAGGCCTCGTCGATCTACGACTTCCAAGCGCGAGACATTACCGGCAATGTCGTCTCGTTGGAGAAGTACAAAGGGCACGTTTGTATAATCGTTAACGTTGCATCTCAGTGCGGCTACACTAAGAATAACTACGCTGAACTCCAGGAACTCTACGACGAATACGGGGAATCAAAAGGATTGCGTATACTTGCGTTCCCTTGCAATCAATTTGGTGGACAAGAATCAGGCAGCAATGAAGAGATTTGTCAGTTTGTCGCAAAGAAGAACGTGAAGTTTGATATGTTTGATAAAATTGACGTGAATGGTGGTAATGCTCATCCTCTGTACATTTTCTTGAAGCACAGGCAAGGAGGTACTCTGGGTGACTTCATCAAGTGGAATTTTACCAAGTTTATTATTGATAAAAATGGACAGCCTGTGGAGCGACATGGACCAAACACAAATCCCAAAGATATGGTGAAGTCATTGTTACAGTATTTGGATGCAGAGACTTCTTAGAGATTCAAGAAGAATTATTGATAATGGATTATGATACAAACTTGTTAGCTATAACAGCTATTTGTGGTTGCACTGTGTCTGTTGCAAATTAATTTGACTTGGATAATAGTATAATATTTTTAATTTTCTACAGTATGGTTGTAGTTCAGGAAAGTACATGTAGCAATTCATATGCAAGTTTCTAGATTTTGAATGTGAAAGCAATTCATTTGTTCTACAGTAGCATGACTTGTTGTTTTAACTACTGTAGGCAGCTGTTCTGCACCACACTATAATAGCACAATATTGAATTATAAAAGTCAGTGGCTTAATAAAATATGTATTGTAGGCTTGTAATAAGCATAGTACTGCTTTGAACAGTTTTACTTATTCAAACTCTGTTTTTTTATTGATTTTTTTGGTCTGGAGTGTGGGCAATTATTCATTATTGACAATATCTCCTACTTGAGTTTCAATAATTTGCAAGATGTTGTCGCCACCCAATTACATCGATAATAACGCTTGTTCGATAGCGCTTTATTCCAATTGAAAATTAATTTCTTCCATCTACCAAACACTTGTTATGTAACCATTTCATTCAGTTGGCCAATGCCGTTAAATTCCCTTCGTTCTCACATAAATTTTGTAAAAGGTATGAATTATGTGCTCGACTGTGGGAACATTAAGTATTTTGTTCTAAACTTTTATGGTTGGAAAAATTAATTGACTACCTAGCCTACCTACAATGCTCACATGAGCAGAATCAATAAGTAATAATGTAACAATAATTAAGTTTAGAAAGATGGACAGATGATTAGAATTGTTTCTTTTGTTAGGTCTTTCCAATATTACCATATTATCTATATGTTATCTGTCTAGATTTTATATTTAACTTGTATTGGAGATGTTGAAATTTAGTTGATAAAAATTTCGGATAAACACATTTTCTAACTCACCTGCATGCGTCAGGGGAGAAGACATCGAAACTGGACTGCTTTTTTATATCCGGTCTGAATACACCAATGTCGTAACCACGAACTTCATTACAATCGTTTTCTCCTTCTTGCCAAATGTTCGTATACTTCATATCGTTCCAACTTTGAATTTGTCCCAATTTAGAAATGTCTTTTTCACCTGTATTTACTACGAATTTTCCGTTATGTGTGTTATTTTTCTTGAAAAAAATAGAAACAGAGAAACAACATTAGGATTGATTTTTGAGGAATTTGGTACACTTTGGTGATTAATTTAGTACTCACCCAGCCTAAGAAGCTGTAACTCATCGTCAAATCATCATTGTATGTAATCGTTTTATTATTCATGAGCATTACAATCAAACAAACCATTTTAGAAAGTAGGTCATCAACATTTGGAAAGCAGAACTCTATGCCATCAAACAAAAAATTGTGTACTTTCGGCTTATAAAATAGCTCAGTATCCGAAAGGATATTTGGAAGAATAACGTCGAGATCATAATTAAAATCAATGATAGCATTTTCCAGAATTTGATGTAGGCCAAGCACGAGAAAATTGAGAGCGTGTAATTCATAATCATCATTAAACTTTGAGCGCTCGTGATCATATTGATATGTTTGTATAGTATAATAAGAGACGTGCTCATCGTCCACTTGTTCAATATTAATTTTCTTGTAATATGTTCTAAAAAAGTACAGAAAGCACTGTCATACGAAATGCCCATAATAAAATACGATACTTACTTATAAATGAATGGTCCTATTTGCTCTAACACTGGTTTACTGCCATTGGTAAAATTTTCTTTGTTAGTTACTTCAAAGAAATAGACTTTTAAATCAATAGGAAATGGTAATGCTATGAATCTATCCCAGGCTTTAGATCCTTCTTTTATGACTAATTGCTGTTAAATCCGTATTCATTTATATCACAAATAACTGTGTTTGTTCGGAAAAACTACTTACATCCGCCAAAGCATTGTCCATAAGAATTGGTAATATAACTAATGCAAAGATGAGGCTTAACACTGTTAGAAATGTTCCCACCAGAGCGGTCCATAGTAAACAACGCGTTTTTGAAGAAAATCTGCTAAACATTGTGCAATATTGAATCGTAGATCGCTTTCGATGTGAATTCAACGAACTTGAAATGCCAAATAGGCATAATATGACCTAGTAGCAGACATAATTAATCAGGGCTCTGTTATCACAAATTGTAACCAGATACTCTGTATTTACGCTTGATTGAAGATCAAATTCGACGATTTGAATGAGATCTATTACCATCTGAATATCTAATCTATAGAATCAACTTGAAGCGCATTCGTACTTGAACAGGGCGAAGTGCAATAAACAGTACAGATTTCATTTTCGATGCTTTCTTCAACGTGAAGGCAGCAAATGTTTGAAACATAATTGAAGGACGGGTAAGTGAAACGAATTAATTTGTATACAAATTCGTGTAGTGCGATATATTAGTTCAAATGATCTTCCTCCCATAACTCTTCCACTATCCATTTTACAAAAAATATCCATTTGTTATATTAGAATAAATACAACTGTTCGTGCGAAATGTTCAGCCCGGAAACAAATTGCACCATCGCCAGAGAGGAAATCGCTACAAGAAAATCCAAACCATTTACTTTCGTCTCAGTTTACTCTTATTTGTCAGTTCGACCGTAAAAAAATTGATTACTCTTTAAGTAAGATTAGTGTACAGTACAGCGTCTCTGAGAAAGTCACACACTACCAATTTTTTCCTTCCACTGCAGCACTGCTCGCTTGTACATAATTCCCTAATAATATCAACAATATTTACATATTATTCAATTCATTTACAGCTAGTCCTGTCGTACATCATATGAAATGAATCATCCAATAACAAAAATATATATATACTGGCTGTTATATTAACATACATATGTATATGAGGTAAATATTAATTTTTGGAAGTTGTTCCTCAAATTCGCCCCGTCAGCACATCGGACATAAAAACCAATTACATATTCCAATGCTTGGCGGCGGCGTGAGTTAAAGTGTCATTCCACTGCGTTGTATATACAAAGTCGTACTTGACTCAATAGAAGGAAAACCAGAAAAACGGTATAAGTAATAAACAAACAAAAGACAAGAGATGAGCGCGATGAATATGATACAAGTGTCGATAAAATGTAATGAAAAAGTGCGAAGAGCGAACGTTGCAGGATAAATATGAAAACACGTATTAAGAACATATTGCTTGAATCTCATAGTTACTACCCTAAATTACACCTATTCATACAAAATAATTTACAATTATAAAAATCATCTAATATAAAAACAAGGTACGCGAAAATGCGCCTACTGGCGCTGTATTCCTTCCACATTCACTTCAAATCCCACTGTCATCTAACTTTAGTTAAATTATTAACGAGATCACAAAACTAAAATTCTGCAATTGACACAACCATATTCATACTCTTATCGTTCCCTCTTTGCGATTTTCTTACGCCACTTAGGTCCAATCGGATAACAACGTTACGAATGTTTACAACTAGAAAAGTTACGACTCTCTTAAGGTTCATTGAAGTTCATCAAAGAGCAGTCGCGTGCTTTGAGTGTGTAATGTGTTCATCTGTTGTAAGTTTACCATGAATCATGAAGCCCTCAACATTAACTTACTAGTCGTAGTAATTCGTAGCTAAACAACAATTTCAAAGTACTAACCTATTAATAACCATGTGAAATAAATTACTTTATACGTGCTTATTTATACATCCAACGTCTCTACATCCGAATCCTCGGAATCGGACGAGTCGGAGCTCGTGTTATCCAGATAACTGCACTTCTCATCTGGATCATAATATAATTCCGCGCCTGGGAAAATATACCGACTTGGAGTGATCAAATAGTAAGAGTTTGGCGGAAGCCTATCCGTGATACTACGCTTTTGCTTCGGCTCCCAGAAACCATTCGTATCCTCCGTATCATCCGTTTCTTGCGCGACACCATTGTTTGACTCAACATCGGCTTCCGCAGAAGAGTCCAGGATGTTCGCGAATGTTCTGGGTTCATTTCCTGAGTTATTGCAAGTGTTTGGAAGAAGATCATCAGATGTGGCCAATTCCGACTCAAAATTAGGTAAGAAATTATGAGCATCTAATTTTTTAATATCCATATCGTCTATATCCTCCTTGACTGTTTCAGCGTCGGTAAAGTTGGAGTTCTCACCAATTCCAGAATCTCGCGCAGAATCCACAGACATGTGACGCTCTTTAATGAAGGGCGTTTTCTGTTTACTGTCGCAGTTGATGCAAGGAACTGGCGACTCTTCATCGCATTGGCAGATCTTTAAAGACTGCGGGAAGATAGGTAGCAGATGTAGGGCTTCTTTAAGCATTTCTGGTGAGGTGATGCTTTCTTTCCAACTATCACCCATCCTAAGCAAAGAACGTCAAGATGTAAATATAATCAATACATTTACGTTGGAAATATTTAACTTACATATGACAAAGGTGATTAATGATAACATCACAGTCTCCCAAAAGCTCCACATCAAAATGACAATGTGGTAGGGGTTCCCTGTTAATCAGTATCTGTGGAACATGAGAAGGCAGCGAGCTGGGTATCAACGCAACAGGTCTGACTTTAAGGGAACTGCCAATCACCACCAGCAGGTCACACTCGTTCTTATCTTCGGACATTGCGTCATGGAAAGCATCAGGAAGACCTTCACCGAAGAAAACTATATCCGGCTTCATAATTCCAGAAGACACCAGATTAGCGCGTTCGTTGGCTTCCAAGTCGTTCAAATCTGCGATTGCGACTGCTGCAGGCAACTCAGGTCTGCACTTGACACAAACGGGGATGTTTTGCGTGAGGACAATATCTCTGATTTCATCTGCAGTCACCTTGTGACCGCATTTTGTGCATGTTGCTGTCGCAAACGAACCATGACATTCGATGACACGTTCAATTTCTGCCACTTTTTCAAGGGTGTCGATGTTTTGCGAGTAATTTCGTAGCAGTTTCTTATGTTTTTCTAGGAGGCGGATGAAACGATGGCATGGACTTGGTTGAAATTTACCAGGGAAGATATCGCGTGCAAATTTGTAAAATGGACGGGGGTCTTGGTTGAAGTAGGTGATATCAAACATTGACTGTGGATTTGGCAAATCTGGAAAGTCAACAGCCAATCTAGAGTAGATTCCGTCCCGTGATCGAAAGTCCGGAATGCCACACGAAACGGACACACCAGCGCCAGTAAGTACTATAATGTTCTTAGCACCTAATAGAAAAAGAAACAACAGTATTATATGTTCTTAGGTAGTTTTCATAAGTAAATACCCTTTAACAACCTGACTGTATCATCCAAAGTGTTGACATGTCTTAACTTTGATCTCTTTGGAACAACATCACACATATTAATGATTAACTTCCATAGCACTGTGTCATCTACATATTGAGGGATTTGATCTTCATCTACACCCAAGTTCCCAAGCAAAGTCCTTGGATTAACCCCATTGTGAATTTGTTTCTGAATCTTTAAGTTGAACAAAAAAAAAATGGTGAGAACATATTTGCTTAGCTTAAAGAGATAAACTTACCCATAATATGTTTCCAGCAAGTGGCTTCCAGTCCTGACCAGACAAATCTGATATTCCACTCAGCTCACTAACAGTTGAGGCATTGTCATCAACATCATCATTGATGCTGTCTTGTGAAACGTCGGGAAGATTTGGTGTTTCATTAAAAGAGTCGGAGAATGTCGCACTGGACTCCATGGTTGAAGCTTCGTAACCTGAATCACAATCCAACGGAAATCCTAAATGATGTGCGTTAGAATAAAATGTAAAAGTTGCAAAATATTGAAAATATTTTGAGGTTAAGTGTTTTGCTAATCAAATGCGCAAAACAACCAAGTAACACTCTTGTTAATTTCATATTTTGTTTAAGTCGGGAAATGTCAAGGCAGCATTGTTCAAATTGAGAAATAATATACAGAAAAGTTACTCATTTATATTTTATTGATTAAAGATCACTTCAACTTCCAAATATTTTGAAAGATTTAAATTTTGACAAGTTGTCATATTACGAACAGTTCCGATACTTCGCCGAACAAAAGAAGATTGTTTGGAATACTGATTACACGAGCACCGCACATTTGCCGGCTTATTGTCCGCCTACGAGAAACTGCGTTCATCGCCGCCGCAAACAATTGATAACAAGTACGAGTACTTGAAGAATGCGTTGTAATTTTTTTCGTCAATAAGACATGGCCACGCCTACCAATATGTCCGACGTCAAGTGCGCCAACTCCGGCCAGCTCCTATCAGCTCGCGAGCGCCATATTGGATTCTGAATGCCTCGCCTAGAGGAAACCATATTTCACAAAAATTACCTTCAGCTGGATCGGCCGGGAGCTGCGTCGTTTCGGGAATACAGGGGTAAACGCCATCCTCACACGGTGGTCCATCGCTGGACCCACTCAAATCCAATTTTATGCGTTTCACAGATTGTGATTCGTGTTCCAGACCATCCGAATAGGAAGCCATTTTTGACACGAATAAGACGAGGAGCAGTGAGCGGCAAAGGCAGACTCGCACACGGAAGCAGAGGTCGCTAATTGCGGAGTTGCCGTTCACTCCTATCAATGATTTCTTGAAATCGTGACAATTTCACTTATCTAGTCATGAAATTAAGGCACATAGAATTGTTTGCCTGTTAATTGAAGTTATGGTTACCAAATTTATCGCATTTCATCAAAATAGTTGTCTTTTTTACAAATGCAACATGTCATCCTGATGTACGCATGCGCCTCGTTTCCCACCTATCTCTTTTCACACGGAACTGACGGATCTGGCCGCCTCACTGCGTTCCGCGCAGGGTTTTCCAGTATTAGAATAGATTATACGAAATTAATTGTGACTAAATCACCTTGCTGTGCTGACGATTCAAGGGGTTAATCAATTCCTGCAATATGCCGAAGAATAAGGGTGAGTGCATTATGTGGATTATGAATGTGCGCTGACTAACCTTGTTTCCTTGACGTGAACAAGTAAGAGGACCAGCACATTTTTAGACACATTCGTGACGTAAAACCAAAGCATTACAAGACCATGTTTTTATATTTTGTGTTATATTGTAGGAAAGGGAGGTAAAAATCGCCGTAGGGGTAAGAATGAAAATGAAACTGAGAAGCGCGAATTGGTCTTCAAGGAGGATGGCCAAGAGTATGCACAAGTAACAAAAATGTTGGGAAACGGTCGACTAGAGGCAATGTGTTTCGACGGCGTAAAGCGACTTTGTCACATTCGTGGCAAGCTGCGCAAAAAAGTGTGGATTAATCAGGGTGATATTATTTTAATTGGATTGAGAGATTATCAGGATGCTAAAGCAGATGTCATCTTGAAATATACACCTGATGAGGCACGTAACTTGAAGACATATGGTGAATTCCCAGAGACAGTGCGCATCAATGAAACAGTCACATTTGTTGAGGATGGTTTAGATGAGGATATTGAATTTGGTGATGATATTAGTTCAGCAGATGAGGCAGATCCAGTTGATGGTGTAAGCATTTTATGCAAAACTATGTTGACTGTTTGCTTATACACATATTTTTCTAGATATGATGTCAATTGAATGGGGTAAATACATTTTTAGAAGGCATGTTATGTTCTGCATCAGCTACAACAACTGCAGTAACAACAGTCAAACCAGCATTCACAAAACCAGCAAATGTTTCTGTAAATTTCCTCTCTATTCTCCACCTTCTTGTAGGCAAATGATGGGATGTACTTGAAGCCACCAACATACATCTTTTCTTTATATTTAAACTTGTTCTGATGTACCAGTGTGAATATATCAGTGCATATTGGATAACACCCAAATGAAGTGAATAATTTATATAATTGGACTAGTAACACTTAGTTCAAAATCTTTTATTATGAACTAAACAATGTTTCGAACGAGAATTTATAAAGAAACAGAAAAAGTATTACTGTACTGTTTTGTTAGGATTTTTTAATTACTAATTTTAAACTAGTAATAAATGCCATTTTGGAGGTATTTATGTTTATTTGCTCGTGAATCTTCTTTATTTGCAAATTTGAGCTTTCTGAATTGGTCTAATTTGAGTGTATTTTGTCTCATTGAAGGCGCTGCATTTTTTTAAAATGAAATTCTTCCAAATAAGCGCATAGTATGAAAAGAATTTGGGTCAATGTAAAATTGATGGTTTTTTAATTGCCTTCTTTGGATGTAAAGTAAAAGGAAATACTTCTTTATAGTTTGATTCTTTAAAGAGCGAAACCTCTGTCGGATCTATCTTTAATCTTGCCATCGCTGTCAAATCTGCTTTGCGTTTTGCAGATCGCTCCTAACCTAAGTTAATCAAGTGCGATGCGGGAAGAATGCAAGAGAACGCAAACCTAGTGCGCGAATATTTTCAAAACAATGGCCGAGGGCGATGAAAACAATCATCGGCGAGCACCTGATCAACATGCCAGTGACGACTCCGCCTCGGACGTGGAGGCTCTAGACCTGGATCTCGTCAGTTCCAAAAATGATAGACCTAAACGCGCACAGCCAAACGTGAACCCCCAACAACTTGGTAAATATAACTCTGTAGCATTTTTTCTCATGGAAATGATACTACCGGTTTCACCCATTTTTATCGTAGGGTTGCATGAACTTAATTCGCGTAAAGATGACAACCCGTTTTCATTTCGCCACTTCCTAAACACAGCTGATAGGAGCTACCACAATCAAGGTGCTCGGCCTAAAGTATTCTGTGAAGGAAGACCTGTAAGTATTCTACCCTCCCAAGATCCAGATATGACTGATCAACATTTGTCGTCACGACTTGTGAAGGACTACCCCTCTGCGCTGCCGGACTTTGTCCAAGATCACCTAGTCATTGAGCAGTGCTATCTAAATAAGAATGGTGGCTTCCCAGAGAGAAGTGAAAATCTGCCAGATTGCACCTTGGACAGGGAGAGAGGAAAAAGTGGAAGGTTGGAAGAGAGATCATACAGACCACAAGTTGATTTTCCCTTGGATTTACCAGGTGGTGAGGCTACAAGTAGACCTCCAATACGAAATAGTCAACAACTTAATCCAGAAGTTGGAAATTCAAAAAGTTTGCCAGATTTTCTAGCTGACACTGCACCTGTGTCTGCAGGTGGAGTGCTTGGTAATGTAGGTGCATGCATAGGTGGTGGAATAGTTGACAATGAAGCATTAAACAGTGCTGAATGGGAAGCAGATAGATTAAGAGTTGAGTTGGAGGGCACTAGAAGGCTGCTAGTGGAGAAAACCAGGCTAGCTGAATGCCTAACACAAGAGTTGGAAAGGGCGCGATGTAAAAACCACGAATATACTCAAAATCTCGCCAAAGCGTGGGCACAAGTGGAGGAAAATCTTGAAAGAAGCAAAGTAGGCAACACGATTTATGTGGTTGTTTCTAGTTTATTTTAAGAATCGTTTCAGATACGTGCGAGTTCCTCAGAGAGTAATATAATGAAACTACGACAGGAAGTCAAAGTTTTAAATGTATGTAAACACTTCATTGTTGTTGGTACAAAGTACAATTGTGTCATTTTAGAAAGAAATAATCAAGTTACGAAAAGAGAATATTGCGTTACGAAATGAAGAAGGTGCTATTGGTGGGCCTGGTCCATCGACAACTCGGATTGATAACATGGCTCAAAGGCATGTTGCACAAGACTTGAGATCAGCTGCGTCTACCGCAGAACATTCTTTGAGGTATTTGCATCGTTCTTATTGTTTTGTATTCTGACCTGTTTCTTAAGCTTCACTGTTGAATTGCAAATTTGCAGACAGTTATTGAGCGGCGTAGAGAACCTCAGGTTGCTAGCATCAAGAGTCGAAGATTTACAGTGCATTGAATTACAACCAACTTCGTACATCTCTGATGAGGATGCCGATGATGATGACGCCGAGGCCGGTCCAGCTTTATAAACCCCCCGTGTGTATCTAACTCACAAGTTATATACGTGTAAATACTATTTTTCGATTAGGTATATTTAGAGATTACCATAGATTTTGATATGTATCCTATAAGCCAACAATATTTTGCATACCACACATTCAGATGTCGCAGCTCGCCGGGTCCAGACGTGAGCAACTAGTTAGATTTTATGTTCTTCACCCATTGCCGTTACTTTAAATATTTATTCGTCTTTTATTTGGTACAAGATTCAGCTTGGTATATACATATTTAAATTATTCAAACTCGCATGTTAAGGTATGTATCGTCGTATATATTCGAGCTTTAATCAACATGTACCACACTTTCGGGGCTGTTCGCATCACACGCTAAACATTCAACACGAATTACAATGAATTCAATGTGATATGATTTAATAATTAACAAAACTATTAAATATTGCACTTAATCACTACACGTGCAGTTATTTACGCCGCACAATGGACAATTATTTACAACGAATGAAAAACGTTGGAACAGAAGTATCCTTTACAATCAAGAATTGATCTCCTGCAGCAACTCTTCAAGCATTGAATCAGTTTGTGTTTCATTGTTGGTGCAGTTTGCGAATACTCCAGCGTTAACACGAATGTTCGTTTGACTTCCAACTGATCTTAAAATATCGTTGAGAACAGTTTGTGTATGAGTGTTGTTAAAGCGTAGATCAGGTGGCAGGATATCATCGCAAGTTTGGGTGTAATTACTTTGAGCATGCGTGTAATTGTCGTTTGAAAGCAAATCCAAATCAGTGAGCCAGTCGGTTTGAGTTTCCATGTTGGTATTGCAGAAGTTTGGATTAGATATATCTTGAATGTAGGACTTTAGAAGATCAGAAGTGGCTAGAGGTGGTATGTCATTCGTTAGATTCGCGTCGCAACCGATTGAAACGCTTTGTGTACCAGTTGAGGTGGAGTAGGAAATTAGCGATGGTTTTATTGGGATATGGGGGTTTAAAGTCTGTGTTCCAAGGGAGTTTCGTTCAATTGGGAATATATTATTCAGCTCAAATGAAGTATTGCAAGCCCTTGAGTTTGATGTGACTGTTGTTGTTTGAGTCTTAATGCTTTTCTTTGCAGTTGATGATTGAGTTGCTTTTGTCTGTTGGGATGTTTCTGGTTTCATTGATGTCTGAATTGATATAACTTCAGTTTGGGTACCTGCTGATGAAACAACTACTTTTATAGCTTGAGTTTGTGTCTCAATTTCATGTGTTTGAAGTTCTGTGCCTTCACGTTTCCTTTTAATACTTTTTCTTTTGTTGACTGCAATGTTAACTGGTTTCATATCTGATTTATTGCCTAATATTTCACTTGCTCTTTCTTGAAAGTTTATTTCCACAAATCCTTTTGGCAATAATAGCTTCTGTTCCAATTTCTGATCCACTAAGCAAACAATTCTAGAACATGCTGTTAAGTCTCCATCAAATAGTTTCTTGTACATTATCTTGTCAAATATTTTATGTTGCTTCCGCCTTGCATGTGTAGTCAAACTTTCATAGCAGTTGTAAGCAAGTGAACAATCTGGACACTTAAAAGTTATTCCACAATAATCAATATGTAACTTCTTCAAGCATTCAGTGGAGAATACTTGAGGACATTTTGGACACTGATATTTCTTGGCAGAATGCATTTTGAGATAATGCTGTTTTAAATATTTCATCTTTGTGAAACTTTTCTCAGAGTTGTAAATGCAGGTCTCTGAAGGACAGAAATATAATTTTACGATATTTGATTTGAGTAAACTTTCAGCAGATGCTTTGTTTTTGTGGTGCACTGCAAGGTGCAAATTTAGATTTGCTTTAGTCCTAAAGATTGCAGTACAACCAGCTTCTGCACATTGAATAGAAGTTGTAATTGATGATAATTCTTCTGGAGTTGGATAAACCTTTGTGGTTGTATCCATATTTGGTTTGCTACAATACATAGAAATGTTGCAACATAAGCTACATTTAGTTTTTATGTTGGATATAACTGTATTTCTTAAATATGAGTGAAGGACACTTACATTAATTAATTCCGGGAAGAGGTACAACAAAATTTTATGCTTTAGAAGTTGATAAATCGTAGGTTAGTGGTTGTCGTTCTCACAATTTGGCACTGCTTTATCATTAATTCATTATAAATTAATCGATGTTGAAATAATTAACGTAGTTCAACATTTTATTTAATTCGCTTTGGTAGATTACAAAGAAAATTGTTTCTAAGGAAGCACTGCATAACCTGTTTGTGGCGTGTCTACCATGTTTTGTTAGATAGCGTGTTTTGAGCTTTTTGATTCCAAATACGCTCGTATTTTGCGTGGCTCGTCCTTATCCTACAAGCCGCTGATAATTACAACATACAATTAATTCTGATTAGTACGTAATTGTTATCAATATGGTGAATGTGTAAAATCGCTTTGGTGATTGGCCCTGCCAACCAACGTAAGTTAAGACTTTTCATTACATTTATATCACTGGATGATTAAAACAGTAGAAAAAGGCAATGAAACGACTGCAATATCCATAAATCACCAGCATATCTGGCAATAAAATCCCATAATCCAACAGCGAGTATATGAAATGAGTGTAATTTCTAAAATGTGCTTAAAGCATCGACCGTCGAATTGTGTGCGTCAACGATTTTAATCACCAATTGCAATAAATTATTCACTTGTTATTTATTCCTGCGGCCAGTGAATGGATCCTGCGATCGTTTGATTATATCCGATCAAGCTTATCAACCACTTCTCCTCTGGTATTTCTTTTTATCGAACAAATGAATACGTGATTACGCTAATATTATGTGCAATTACACGCCGAACGAGAGCCTCTTAAGATTTGCCAGCTCGAGAGTGGTGTCAACGTCATAATAACATTTTACAATTTATTTTCGGTTTATGAAGCGTACACGCTGCTCATTTGTTTTCCGAATTTTTGGGCCGATCGGAACAATCAAACAAGTTGTTTCGGGTTTGGACGAGTTGGAAAAACTGGCGAGGTGAATATCGCCACCATCACATCCATCGATGCAGTCATAACTTGCACTATCAACAAATGAGTACAAAACGCGTAATAAAACAATGTAATAAGCATATTAGTGTTGGGGATAACAGTAGTCGTGTGACTAGTCTTCGCCAGTTTCTGTGGCAGTGAGAAATAGTGCGTGGTGTAGTAAAGACCTAGAGGACCGACTGGTGTGACTGAAAGTTTTCTACGGGTCTAGTAAATAAATCATTCATGTGATTGTCACTAGCGATAGTTATGTGCAGAGAATATGTAAACTTCACTTGATTTACAGTCATTACACATGTAAGTGACACAGTTTTGCTACGTATTTACTAATGAAACCTTCGAAAGAAATTCGCCTGCAGATAAGAAAATTTGCAAGGTAGTTTGCTATACTGACTTTTTCGTAGATAGTGTTCAAGTTTAATGGCAATCTTGAACTAGGTTTTTCTGATTACTGGATAAGTGCTCAGTAGATATTTCGCTGCAGATGTACTGATAATAAGCATTAGTATCAACAAAGTGTAAAAGGCTCACGTTTTTTCAACTTTGCGTGCTGGCCGACCTTACTTGCACACTTTGTCTGCATGTGTGGCTATTCTGTATTCTCACTGGTGCATGGTGGGCTGAATATGTTGTGCATAGAGGAAGAGTATTTACTCCTTTTTTGTTCAAATGCTTAGCGAGGTTTTGTGCTGTTTGTTTGTTTTACGTGTTTGTGGTTGCCTAGGCTACGGGCGGGCCAATATTGAAGCTATTCAAATTTATTTAATTCATCGCTTTAATATACAATATACCATTTGGTACAATGACCTTTAGAAGTTGAAAATACGGAAATTAATTAAGTTAATTACTAAGTTTCTACCTGCTAACAACTTTGCATGTTAGACGCGTTTTGCTTTGCTCCATTTTTGTCATTATTTTTGGCAGTTTTGACACCTAGAGAATGCGACACAATGCGGAGTGCAAATTCGTTGTGTGATGTAGCACTCAGTGCACTTAAACTTAAAACCTTTCGTAAAAGGTTTCCGCCGTTTTCATTTCACTAGCAGCCGCGCGCATCGTGAAAATTTCCCAGCGTCTGCGCCGCAGTCCGACGATTTCTGCTGTCCTATTGTCCGTACAGGACCTGCAGTAGCTTGTGGACACTCTCGTGCGCTATGTCGAGTATGTTGCGCAGTAATATCACACACCAGTATACGCCAGCATACTGAAAAGCGCGATAATTTATCTTGAAAACGGGGAAACATTAAATTCAATTTTTAATCAATACCTTTCTAAACTGTTGAAACTCATTAAAATCAATGTGTTACCACTTGTATGAAGTCTGTTGACCTTCGGGAACTGGCGAATTGCTCATAAAAGTGGTGCGACTCCACTGCTGAAGCTAGTTGGTAGTATCGATCGGGTGGGAAATCTTGCAACAACCGGGAACTTGTAGTTGAATAATACGAATATCAGAGTGTGGCGGTTGTTTGGACAAGAGACAATATGATGCACTGTAGATGTAAAATAATGAGATGTAATACGCGGTAAACTTATATCTTGCTTAAATAATATTAATCCATTGTTAAACTTGCTACGATGAAAGACCCTGTGACGAAACCGAAGTATGCGAAGCTTCCAGAACAAAAGCCGGAGACGAAGGTGATCTATGGCGAGGCGGTCACGAAACCACCAATTACAGTAAGTCAATAGTACAATAACAAGTGAGTAGAAAATTATGGTGGCAAAGTTGTTTTATTATATGTTTTGGCAAGTCGTGATTTATTTATGCCCAAATATGCAACCCAAGTACCATTTGATTCATTCATTCATCATGATAGGGTTCAAAACTCCTTTAAACTTTTATTTCTGAAGCTGTGTACTCTGCCTTGAATATTATTATAATCATAAAAACATTACCACCTTTTTTATTTACCGCTAAATCGACATTTCATTGTTTTTAACGTTTCTACAAGGCAACAAATTAAACGATAAATTACTTTCAACCTGACACAGTTGGTTCTTGGGCAATATTTTGATAGTAGTTGACATGTTCCACTGTATTTAGTTATTTAGTATTCATGAGTGGCGCGAACGTTCCCTGGGTAATTCTAAACTGAAATTAGGCCAGATCGCGCCGCACTTTTATCGATTATGCTGATCAACCTGTTGAGAGAATGCGAGCGTGTTGGTGTGCAATGGCATACTTGAATCCTTTCCGGAATGTTATGCTTCCCAGTGTAATGCAGTAATGTATACCGCTTACGCGTATGGCACGTTTTGTCATTATTTGCGCTTTTGCGGCGGTCGATGAGACCACGTTGATATCGTTGATTCGTGGTTGTCCGCAGTTGCTCCTCTGCATGTCGTGTTTGTTGGTCGCGTTGCTTGGTTGTTTGCGACAAACGCCAAGATCAATACTTCAAATGGAATCAATAATTTAGAAACGTTGATGGTTATTACTAGGACTGCAAGAGGGCATTATATAAAATGAGTGCGGAGGGAGGCAATGTAAGTAGGCGATAAATAAATAATGGGGTTTTTGTTTGGTGAGCTTATTTGTTGCAGGGAATGACAAAAGCCTGTTTTCATAAGTTGATAAGATTAATCACATGGAAATTGCGGAAATTTTCGTTTTTCGTAAAATTGTTTTCATTCATTCATTCGTTTCAACAATGGCTCTATTAGTTGTAAGTGCTAGTATATTGCAAGGTACAATGGAAGAATAGAGAGAATATTGAAAAAAGAGATGTTTTAGAATGCTTGGATGAAGTCCTCGCTTCAGTCGTCTTGGCCTAATTTCAGCTTGAATGCGCGAATAATAAAAGTGTCGCCAAGAAGCGCAACTGCTGCATGTTAGCATTTGAAAATTGTTTCCAAACAATCTTCTGTAAAATGTACTACTTTTGTCTTGTCATCACATGCGATCGCTAAGTTATATATTAATAATACTGCTATAATATTACTACGATCAAGCTCTCTGAGTGCCTTGCGTGCGAACTGTTCAATAACACGGATATAACAACGTCATATTCTAGTACGCGTAGGTGTTTCTGATATTACCTCAATAAAATGCGCACCGAATGCTTTATTAACTTCATTAAGTTAGGTGATCGAGTTGATTTTTTTTTGCGCGAGTAAGATTATATTTTACGGTTTCCGATTGATTATTTTGCAATTTATGCCCGATATCATTACAGGTAGAAAACGCAGTACATGTCAAGGACGACATTTCACACATTATTGAGTCGCTTGTAATTGACGAAAATAATACAAAGACGTCGATGAATTCCGACTTACTAATTAGCAAATAACTTCTTATAATTAAACTCAATTAAGAAACGTTCTTATTGCAGAGCGACGGTGATATTATGTGGCTCAACACCGCCGAGGCGAGCGCCTGCACAGCTGAAGAAGTCGCCGGACGTCTACGAGTCGATCCACGTTTAGGACTCAGCTGGCAGGAAGCGACCTACCGCAGACAGCTCGCCGGATACAATGAGTTTCAAGTTAAAGAAGAGGAACCACCATGGAAAAAATACTTGGAACAATTTCAAAATCCTCTGATTTTGCTTCTGCTTGCTTCAGCTCTGGTATCAATATGCATGAAGCAATTTGACGATGCTATCAGCATCACAGTGGCGATTGTTATTGTCGTCACAGTGGCATTTGTGCAAGAATATCGTTCGGAGCAGTCGTTGACGGAGCTTACAAAATTGGTACCACCTCAAGCACATTGGTAATTTGTCTGGTTATCTTTAAAGTATCGAATATTTGTATGTTATTGTTCTTTTAGTATACGAGAGGGATCTCCTGATACCTTCATGGCTCGTGAATTAGTTCCTGGTGACGTGGTGCGGTTGAATGTCGGCGATCGGGTACCAGCCGATCTGCGACTCTTTGAAGCGGTCGACTTATCTATTGATGAGAGTAGTTTCACTGGTGAGACGGAACCAGCTGACAAGGGAGTTGCACCCGTATCCAATCCCAATGGTACCCACACCGAGTATAAAAACATTGCTTTCATGGGCACCCTGGTTCGTTGTGGCTATGGAAAGGTATACGAATCGTGACTGTAAAACATTTTGTTTTACTTGACTTTACTAGTGTTGATGTAGACTCAAATATAGCTGCTGCATGGTAGTATAATGTAAGCAAGAGATGATTGTTTACATTCAACCGTTGTAATTGTTTAGATTTGGATTGGGTGGCGAATACTCTGAAATTGATGAAGGCATTCACTCCAAGTGTTTGATACGTATTTGAAGCATGCATTAGAAGTGGTTTGAAATTAAGTAATAATTAATTAAAAAATGAGTGAATTTGTGTCGTTTAATTTGCTTGGGGTACTTGCTTCAATAATCAAGTTAATCACCTTTAATATAAATAGGCGCATTATTTCTTGTAGGGTGTTGTAATAAACACAGGAGTGAACAGCGAATTTGGCAGTGTGTTTAAAATGATGCTGGAAGAAGAAGCTCCAAAGACACCTCTACAAAAGTCGATGGATAGTTTGGGAACTCAACTCTCAATGTATTCATTTGCAATTATAGGCCTTATTATGCTTGTGGGATGGTTGCAGGGCAAACAGTTGTTAGAAATGTTTACGATTGGAGTTAGTTTGGCTGTTGCTGCTATTCCAGAAGGTTAGTAAACTCATTTTTTAACATTTCCTGTAATAAAGTTAATGATGTATTTTTAGGCTTACCCATCGTTGTAACTGTCACTCTTGCGCTTGGCGTAATGCGAATGGCAAAACGTAACGCAATTGTTAAAAAGCTACCCACAGTAGAAACACTTGGATGTGTAAATGTTATCTGTTCAGATAAAACAGGAACCATTACCAAAAATGAAATGACCGCCGCTGACGTGCGCACATCTGAACTTTACCAAGCGGATGTTACTGGCACTGGATACAATGACATTGGAGAAGTTATTCTGCGCAAATTTGATTCAGCTGAAAAGGCACGAGAGAGTATTTATCAGGTTTTTGAAGCAGGTGTGGTGTGCAATAATGCGCGACTGCAAGACGGCGAATTGAAAGGGCAACCAACTGAAGGGGCATTGTTATGTGCAGCAATGAAACACGGCATGTTTAACACTCCTGATCGCTACATCCGGCTGCAGGAGTATCCCTTCAGTTCTGAACACAAGATAATGGCAGTGAAGTGCATTCAAAAATACGACAAATCAAAGCACGAAGTATTCTTTGTTAAAGGCGCGATTGAACGGGTACTTGCAAAATGCACAAAATATTCTCATAATAGTTGTGCGCAACCCATGACACAGAATCGCATTCAGGAGTATCTGCAAGATGCTTCATCCACTGCAAGAGAAGGTTTAAGAGTGGTGGCAATGGCCCGTGGTGACACATTGCAAGATTTGATTTATCTGGGCTTTGTCGGTATTAGGGATCCGCCAAGAGCCACAGTGCAGGATAACATTTTGACCCTATTGCAGTCTGGGGTTCAGGTCAAGATGGTGACTGGGGATTCAAGGGATACAGCCGTATCGATCGCACATCAGGTGAGCATTGAGGCTATGCCATCGCAGGTTGTTTCTGGAGAACAATTGGATGCATTCACTGAGGCTGAATTGGACGCAGCTGTGCAGCACGCAACGGTTTTCTATAGAGTGTCGCCTAAAAACAAGTTGACTATCGTTAAGTCACTGCAACGAACTGGACATATTGTGGGAATGACTGGAGATGGTGTTAATGATGGAGTAGCGTTGAAAAAAGCAGATATTGGCATTGCAATGGGACGTAACGGGACAGATGTTTGCAAAGAAGCGGCGGATATGATATTAACCGATGATGACTTTGGGACTATTATGTAAGTGTACCGATCGAATTTCGTGGAGAGTATGTGTTATTGACTGAAAATTATTCCTAGTGCTGCTATTGAAGAAGGAAAAAGTATTTTCTACAATATTCGTAACTTTGTACGGTTTCAACTTTCTACATCTATTGCGGCGCTGTCTTTGATTGCTCTGGCAACAATGATGAGTATTCCCAATCCTTTGAATGCTATGCAAATTTTATGGATTAATATCATTATGGATGGTCCACCAGCGCAAAGTTTAGGTGTGGAACCCGTGGAGACGGATGTCGTGAGACAAAAACCTCGTAACACCAAAGAACCGATGATTACACGGAAATTAATAGGAAATGTGCTTCTCTCTGCCAGTATTATTATTGCGGGTACATTATGGGTTTTCCAAAAGGAGGTAATATAGGCATTAATTGCATCTACAGTATTATAAATTGGCTCATTATTATTTCAGATGAGTTCAGCTGGAATTACCGCCCGAGATACTACAATGACCTTTACTTGTTTCGTGTTTTTCGACATGTGGAATGCACTTTCGTGTAGGTCCCAAACAAAGAGCGTCTTTTCCATTGGTCTCTTCTCAAATCGGATGTTCTTAGGCGCTGTGACTCTCTCCGTTGTAGGACAGCTTCTTGTCGTTTATTTCCCACCTTTACAACGAGTATTCCAAACTGAAGCTTTGACAATATGGGGTCTGTATTGATTGTTAGACTATGTTACAGTGAATTAATGATTGTATGGGTTTTAGATATGATTTTCTTAACAACAT
Source organism: Ecitoglossa quadriceps (assembly GCA_027574925.1). Taxonomy (NCBI): domain Eukaryota; kingdom Metazoa; phylum Arthropoda; class Insecta; order Coleoptera; family Staphylinidae; genus Ecitoglossa; species Ecitoglossa quadriceps. The sequence continues at coordinate 8,009,393 of JAODGC010000006.1, read as the reverse complement.
TGACCTCATCGGTGTGGGTAATCTCTGAGATTAAGAAGTTGATCGAGCGCATGATGGAACAGCGCGGAAAGCAGGGCAAACGCACGCCGCTGGAATACGTATGACGGCGAAGGGGGCCTGGGGCGAAGACCCGCCGCGACTAGCCGCATCCCGTTCCTTGCCCCCCATTTAGCTGTGCCCCCTCCCTAGAATGTGCAATATGATTGGCAAACGATTAATGCGAATGAAACTGATTTTCTATTCAAAATTCAATCAATTTAATGTCTGTGCGGCGCGCCTAATGTTTTATTTCAGTTAAATTTGTGGCGCGTTTTCTCACACAACTATTGATAAAACTTGAGATTACATTTCGTTTAAATGCACGTTTTCATGGGTTTGACATGACATTGTATTGTGTTGCAGCTAATGCGGTTTAGTTTAATGTACCAGGATGCTGGGAGCGTTGTGATTGTATGAATGAAACCTGAATTAACTAATTTATGATTCCGAATGCCTGATAGGAATGGCTGCGTGAACTAAGACAGGACCATTTATTATATTAGCGAGAATATTTTCATTGCCATTGTTATGACATTAAGAATTTGTAAACCAAATTATGGGATCAATGATAATTCGGATACTGACTTATTACTATTTGAACGCGTGACAAGCTAGTCACAACTTGCGTGTCAGTTCAATTAACTCATTGGAAAGTTTAAACCACTGTTTCATGCATCATCATAGCAACTGTCTGGATATATCTGCCTCAAATGAGTTGGAAAGCAGCGAATTAAGAGTTGGAAAATAATGTTAACTATGATTTGTACATAATATTTAAAAAGTGAAGCATCCAACGGGATGACTTTTATTGTAATATTTAAATATTCTTCTCATATATTCTATAAGCTAACATGTCATTTGAAACTAATATGATCATTATGAAGAATATATTTGGTGAACTTTCGTTTGTTAAAGTCACGGTAGATACCAAGTTCAAGACGTTGACTAATTTGCAATGATCAGTAAGAGCATCTGTGTGTACTTATCGCACTTTGTCGCTATTCGCACTGCAAAGCGCATGGAACGATATCATAGAAGACATGAAAGATATTCTGTGATACACTTATAATTTGTTCGAAGGCACCATTGCGTTTCGGCGTCAGAAATAGCATCGCTTGAAATATTGTTGAATTAATCAGCGACACAGGGGTAATCCATGCACTGCATTTTATTTGCATGCAATAGAGTTGTAGTGTTTAGCTAGCATCATTGAGAACTCTCCTTGGTTACTTTTTCATTAGATGTATCAAACCAACTTGCAACCTTTTCTATGTAATTGAGAGAAAAAAGAAGTGAGAAGAAATACCATGAATTGGAATGGTTCACACCTATATGCCTAATTATAAATTGATACATGATAATGGATGCGATGATTGCTATTATTTGAAATCATTTAGGATTGTCTCTGGTGCTGAATATTTGTGTGGATTTTACACGCATGCATTCCTTGATCTATTCTAAAGGTTTGGAGTGAGAATTGTTAACAGCAAGTGCAAATAAACACTATAATCAAACTTGTGTTTAAACGTGGTACATTTCTATTTAAAAAAATTAACCTAAGCGGCAAATCAGTCCCATCTGCGTTTGCGCGACCTGGACTCCATGCATGTTCAGTTTGTAACCTAACACATTGCATATTTGTAACGCAGCATAGAGCACCTATTTCATTCCACCAAAAATTAAATCCCTTAAATTACATCAAAATGTATTTAATGTATTATATTGATGATGAGGGGAAACGTAGCTATACTCTAAAGGTAACTTATTTGAAAATATATTTACAATTGCTGAATGTTTATAATTTGTAGAAGAGTGCTCCTGATGGCAAACCAACTTTGTCTGCACATCCAGGTATTTACAGACTAAGATCTACTATTATATAACTTCTTATTAATGTAATATTTTGTATATCTTAGCTCGCTTTTCGCCTGAAGATAAATATTCCAGGGAGAGAATTACCATTAAGAAACGATTTGGTATCCTCATGACACAGAAACCAGAAGTAGTTTATTAATGATAAATATATATTACTATTAGGATATGTTTGAGTTAAATTTAATAAATAAATTAGAACTGAAAATTATTAGTGTAAATTAATATGATTGTTGTTTCTTGAGACACTTAGGTTTATAACATAGCTGCTTTGAAGCTACATATTTTATTAAGTATTCAATTGTTTCAGGTAGATTAAATAACATTGATTGCATTTAGTGAAGTTGTAATATTAACTAGAGTATCAGGAACACAGAGTAGTCAATGAGTTCTCTCTGGTGAAATGGCAGTGGGTGGAAGTAATTGCAATAGTATGAAACTAAGATATTGAGGCTATTTTTTATGCTTTCGCTCTATTTTTCGAAGCGGGCTTTGTATTATGCTGCCTGTTGCCTATGCCCACGTCACATTGAAATGCCTTAAAAGATTCTAGTGCTTATCCAGGAATTAAAAAATTACATTTTCAGTCTTCCTGTTCCATCTCACTTTCCATTTAAGGGTAGTGCCGGTAGGAAAGGGTATTTTGTTACTCTAAGATCTAAGATGCAACGTACCTTGCAGTCATGAATCCTTCATAGAACAAGCACATTAACAATAACAAATCATATACGAATAGAATCTCATGAATAAAACAATACAATTTAAAGTAACACAAATCAAATCTGCTATATATATTTGATTTTCAAATTTTATAATTTATAAATTAAAATTTTATAAATTATAGTTGGGCAGAGCAGTGCGACTCAATGTGTATTGGGGAGATGGAAATAGTGCTTCGGGCAGCTTCGCAAAGTATTATGGCGCTTGTTGCATTATCGACTTAACTGCTCCCAGGCGTCAAAAATCTGAACTATCAATTTGTTCAGAGAATTACAACTCAATGTTTATCTATCGAGCCCAAAATACAACTTCAGACTTTTTTTGCGAAATCTGCCGGCGCTATTTTAATTATCGATTTATCTGCCTCTTACCAACATCAAGTGGAACTAACATGAGATTGCAAGGCGCTGCCACCGCGCTCATCAATTGCACTTTGAACGTCGGAGTATGCATATGCATCCCTTTGTGTTTAATTAATTCTGTTACAAATCATTTGCAGTGTTTTCTGGACCCCTAACAAACAGTACATTTGAAGATATATTGCTTCAATGCCATTGGAATGTTTTCAATGTTCGATTGCGTGGTCATCACCTGGGGCAATGCAAAATTAATAAGTTCAGTCTATAATAAGGAATCATCCTGCATGGGATATTAGAGGTCAGTGGTTCTCATCTATACTGTTGTTCATTTTAAAGTCAACGCGTACTTGAAGGGTGCAGAAGAACAAAACGCGCTTCCCAGTAGTGAATTGATATTCTGTTATTTCTTTTAGAAGCCATTTATTGCGCGTTAAATTAGTTTCATTCTAAAATAGTACATGACGCGCTTTCTGGTGGTGAATTGATGTCTGTAATTCTTTTCAGTGGTCCCGTAATGTGTGTTAAATTAATTTAATACCGGTGCGCACACAGAATCTAAGAGACCTAAGCAGTGCTGAAAATCCGCATGGTTCTTATCAATACGGTTGTTGTTCTTAAAGTCAACGCGTACTTGAAGTGTGTAGGAGTACATGATGCGCTTCCCAGAGGTGAATCGATATCTGCAATTTCTTTTAGTGGTCATTTATTGTGTGTTAAATTAATTTAATTGCAAAACAATACACGACACCCTCTCTGGTGGTGAATTGACGTCAATTATTCTGTTCAATAGTCATTTAATATGTGTTAAATTAATTTAATTCCAAAACAG
>JAODGC010000006.1:7971370-8002019 GCA_027574925.1 Ecitoglossa quadriceps | reverse complement strand
ATCAAGTTGATCCTGACAATCGTCTTGTAGCTGCAGAACTTGAAAGACGTTGGGAACAGGCATTGAATGAACTCAAGATCAATAGAGAACAAGCAAATGAAGCAGTAGCGGCAATAAGAGATCCAAGTCAGCCACTGAGGAGGAAAAATCCAGAAAATACAAGTAACCTTTCCACGATGTTGCTAAAAACTAGAATAAAAAATGAAATGGAACGAGGTAAACTGCTTGAGGCAAAAGCTGAGATTGGTGAACTTGTAGCAGTAGAGGAGGTAAAAACCGAAGCATTTAATGTAGCAAGAGTTGTACGTAATAATCTGCTTAATATTCCAAATAGAGTTTCAGCACTGCTTGCATCACTAAGTGACACTGAAAAGATTCATAAGACGCTCACTGAAGAGATTACAAACTCACTTGAAGAATTATCTAACGCTAAACTTTAATAATGTCTGCTAACTTAAGTTTGGAATTAATAAAGTGTCTCATTAATCAACCAGGGGTAGATGTAAACGTTAGAGGATCAAACGGAAAGACACCGCTACATTATGCAGTAGAGATTAACGAGCTTAGCATGGTTGCGCTCTTACTAAACAGGAAAAATATTAATCCATTGATCACTGATGATAATGGTAAAAGTGCGCTCTTTTGTGCAAGAGAAGAAATATTACAAGCATTAATCAATCACAAATATGGATCAGAGGAAGATAGCTTACTGCACTTAGCTGCGATGTTGAATGAAGCAAATGCTGTAAGGTTTTTACTCAACAAAGGGGTTAATGTTAATGAGCAGAATGCTTTACTACATACACCGTTACACTTAGCATCAGGAGCTGGGCATGAAGAAATAGTAGAAATTTTAATTAGAGAAGGAAATGCGGATAAAGATGTTCTTGACGTGAGAAATCATGCAGCAATGCATTATGCAGTAAACAACAAGAAGCTAGAAGTAGTAAAATTACTTTCAAATCTTGGTGCAAATGTTAACATAGCTGGTAGCGGCAGAAATGCAATGAAATTATCTTCTTTGCATGTAGCTATAAGTAGTAGTAATTATGACGAAAAAGACTTATGTTTAGATATTGTAAGATGCTTAATAAATGCTCCTAATGCTGGGGTCAACTTACAAGATTATGAAAATAAAACACCACTACATTACGCTGAAAGACTTAAAACAATAGAGGTCTTACTAACGCGAGAAGATATAGATCCTTTGATTAAAGATGATAATGGCAAGACACCGTTTTGTTATGCGAAAGAAGAGAACAAATCTGAAATAGTAAAAGCTTTAATAAGTAATAGGTATGGAGTAGAGAAGAACAATTTACTTCACTTAGCAGCAAAAAAAGGATATGAGGAGATTCTAGGGGCGATTTTAAAAGAAGGAGTTGAAGTAGATGTTTTAAACGATCAAGGAGAATCAGCAGTATATCTTGCAGCAATAAATAGGCATTTTAATATAGTAAAATTACTGCTAAAGAAAAGAGCAGATGCTACAGATGTTTTTGAGTACGCAATAACAACAAATAACGTAAAACTGGTAAAGTTACTAAGCAAGGAAAAGGATATAGTTTTATTTGGAAAAAATGACAACTTTCCAACATTTCATTTATTGAGCAACAAGTATTTTGAAGAAAGAAAAATAGCAGATAAAAAAATAAAGAAATATACCAATATCATCTGTGTCTCTATAACAATATGCGCAATAGCGATAGTAGGAATTTACCCTAACATTATAGCTGCGGTAATGGTGGGAATAGTTGCACTCATAGCTGCAATAATAATGAGTAATTTAACTCAGAAGTACGTAGAAGAAGAGCTTGAAAAGAAAATGTTTACTGAACTCGAAAGTGAGAAAACAAGTAGTCCTAATTTAAGTGATGTGGAAATATCATCTAATGATGGTGAAGAGCTAGAGATATGATATACGCCACATCTTTTTCTGAAGGTTTAAAACCAGATCCAGAGCTTAAAGTATCAGAGTGGGCAAATGAGTATCGAGTTCTAGCAGCAACTGCAGCATCAGAGCCAGGTAAATGGAGAACGGAAAGAACTCCTTATTTAAAAGAGATCATGGATTCACTTTCTCCGTCCTCACCTGCTGAAAAAGTAGTATTCATGAAAGGAGCGCAGATTGGAGGAACAGAAGCTGGTAACAATTGGATAGGCTACATCATTGATCAGACTCCTGGTCCAATGCTGGTAGTACAGCCAACAGTTGAAATGGGAAAACGTTGGTCAAAAGGAAGATTTGCGCCGTTAATAGAGAGTACGCCATGTTTAAAGAGTAAAGTAAAAGACCCAAGGTCAAGAGACTCAGGCAATACTGTACAAAGTAAGGAATTTCCAGGTGGAATAGTAGTAATAACTGGAGCAAACAGCAGTGTAGGACTGAGATCTATGCCAGTAAAGTATCTCTTTCTTGATGAGATTGATGCGTACCCAGGAGATTCAGGAGGAGAAGGAGATCCAGTACTGCTTAGTATTGCTCGAACTAATACATTTGCAAGGCGAAAGATTTTTTTAGTATCAACACCAACGATTCATGGAATAAGCAGAATTGAGAAGGAATTTGAAGCAACAGATAAGAGATACTTTTTTGTTCCATGTCCGCATTGTAATTACTATCAAGTTTTAAAATGGTCACAAATAAAATGGGAAGATAAAAATCCAAATACAGCACACTATATATGTATAGAATGTGGTAAAAAGATAGAAAATCATCAAAAGACAGAGATGCTTGAACGTGGAGAATGGAGACCTACTAATAGAGTAAAAGGTGAGAAAAAAGGATTTCATCTTTCAAGTCTTTATAGCCCAGTTGGCTGGTATAGTTGGACTCAAGCAGTAGAGGATTTTCTCCATGCGAAAGAAAGTGAACAATTACTGAAAGTTTGGATAAATACTACGCTTGGAGAAACCTGGGTAGATAAAGGAGAAGTACCGGACTGGAAGCAATTATTTAACAGGAGAGAATTTTTTCAGATTGGCACAGTACCAAAAGGCGAAGTAGTTCTCACAGCAGGTGTTGATGTCCAAAAAGATCGTTTAGAAGTAGAAGTTGTAGCATGGGGAAAAAGTCGTGAAAGTTGGTCAATAGACTACCGAGTATTTGAAGGAGATACAGGAGGTGGGGAAGTATGGGGAAAACTCTCTGAGCTCTTAAATCATCATTTTATCGGTGAAAATGGGCTTGAGTATATGATAAGCATGATGGCAGTAGATGCAGGATATGCGACACAAGAAGTATACAATTGGGTGAGAAGTCATCAAGGCTGTGGAAGAGTAATGGCAGTCAAAGGTGTAAATAAAGCACTAGTACCACTTAGCAGCCCAAGTAGAGTAGATATAACAGTTGGTGGTCAAAAGCTAAAGAGAGGAATAAAGCTCTGGCCAGTAGGAGTATCGATATTAAAATCAGAGCTTTTTCAATTACTTAATATTTTAAAAGAAGAAGAGGGAAAAGCTCTACCTGGATACTGTCATTTTCCTGAGTACGCACCTGAATATTTTAAGCAGCTAACAGCAGAGCAGTTAGTCAGCAAGGTAGTAAAGGGATACACCAAACAGGAGTGGCAAAAGGTAAGAGAAAGAAACGAAGTGCTAGATTGCCGAATTTATGCGAGAGCTGCATCTATTGCGCTTGGAATTGATAGGTGGCAAGAAAATAAATGGAATAGTTTGAGTGGAAAAATGGAAAGTAAAAAACCTAAAAAAGTGAGACAGAGTAAGTGGTTGGAAAATGTATAACGAAGAGTATTTAGTTCAAATTGAAGAAGCGATAAAGAAGCTTCAGAGTGGCGAAAGAGTAGTATCAATTGCATATGGTGATCATGTGGTGAGATATGCTGAAGTTCAGATAAATGATTTACTAAACTTAAGACAACGTATTAAAGCTGAGCTAAAGATTGTTGGAATGAAACCGAAGAGAAAGATTGTTTTTTCAACGAGTAAAGGAATTTTATAAATGCTGCTAAAAACCTTCAAGCAATTATTTAACAAACCAAAGATAAAAAGCTCAGCATGGGATGCAGCAGGCTCAGGAAGAAGATTTTTTCACTTTCAACCAGAGTTAGGAAGTATAAAAAATTTGCTGTCTCAAAACCTTGAAACTTTACGTAGTCGATCACGTGATATGGTGAGAAAAAATCCATATGCAGCAAATATCATTGATACAATAGTAAGTAACTCTATTGGAACAGGAATAAAACCGCAATCAAAAGCAAGAGATGGAGAATTTCGAAAGAAAGTACAAGAATTATGGCTAAGATGGACAGATGAAGCAGATAGTAACGGAGTAAGTGATTTTTATGGATTACAAGCCCTAGTATGCAGAAGTATGATAGAGGGAGGAGAATGTTTTGTACGCCTCCGAAATCGTAAACTCGAAGATGGATTTTCTGTACCATTACAACTGCAAGTACTTGAGTCTGAACATTTAGATAATAAAACAAATCAAACTTTAGGAAATGGTAATGTAATAAGAAACGGGATTGAGTTTAACAGACTTGGGCAAAGAGAAGCATACTACCTATTTAAAGAACACCCTGGTGAAAGTACGTTTGGAGAGTCAGTGAGAGTACCAGCAAACGATGTTTTACATATTTATAGACCATTAAGACCTGGGCAAATCAGAGGGGAGCCTTGGCTTTCTAATATACTGCTGAAGCTCTATGAGCTTGATCAATATGATGATGCAGAGCTGGTGAGAAAGAAAACTGCAGCAATGTTTGCAGGGTTTATTACGAGACTTGATCCTGAAGCAAATATTTTAGGAGAAAGTGAAAGTAATGAGCAAGGAGTAGCACTATCTGGTTTAGAGCCAGGAACAATGCAGCTTTTAGACCCAGGAGAAGACATAAAATTTTCAGAGCCGTCAGATGTAGGAGGAAGTTATGAAGCGTTTATGAAACAGCAACTCAGGGCAATAGCGATTGGTACAGGGATAACATATGAGCAACTAACAGGAGATTTAACCGGTGTTAATTATTCATCAATTAGAGCAGGATTAATAGAGTTTCGTAGGAGATGTACAATGTTACAGCATAACATAATGGTATTTCAGTTTTGCCGTCCTGTATGGGATAGGTGGTTAGAGTTAGCACTACTTTCTGGAGAGCTAGACATAGGTGAAGAATGGACAAAGGGAAAAGAAGGAGCAAAAAAAGAAGTAAAATGGATACCACAGGGATTTGATTGGGTCGATCCGCTAAAAGATCAGCAAGCACAGCAAATGGCAGTAAGAAATGGATTCAAGAGTCGAGCGGAAGTAGTATCAGAAATGGGTTATGATGTAGAAGAAATTGACCAAGAAATAGCAGAAGATCAAAGACGTGCAAATGAACTGGGCTTAAGTTTTGATTCTGACGTTACGGCCAATCAAGAGGTGATATGAAACAACAATGGCTAAACAGATGTGTAATGGTAGAACCAAGGAGTTTTGAGTTACTGTCACTACAAACAGGAAAGCAGCCTATCTTTAAAAATATAAAACATGCAGTAAGAAATAGTGAAAGAGGAATAATACCGATACATGGCATTTTAACTAAAAAACCTGGTGCATTTGATGAAATGCTCGGAATGACATCATATGAGCAAATAGAAGAACAAATTACACAAGCATTAGCAGATAGTAGCATAGAGACAATTATACTGGAAATAGATAGCCCCGGAGGAGAGGTAAACGGTATATTTGACCTAGCTGACTTTATTTATGAATCAAGAGGAAAAAAGAGGATAATAGCGATAGCAAATGATGATGCATATTCTGCTGCGTACGCTATAGCTTCTAGCGCTGAAAAGATTTTTCTCACCCGCACTTCAGGAGTTGGGAGTATAGGAGTAATAGCAAGTCATATAGATCAAAGTGGATTTGATGAAAAATGTGGAATAAAATATACCACAGTGTTTGCAGGAAGTAGAAAAAATGATTTAAATCCACATGAACCAATAACTTCTGAGAGTTTAGAAAATCTAAAAAGCGAAGTGAATCGTTTATATGAAATGCTGGTTGAGCTAATAGCACGGAATAGAAACCTCTCTGTAGAGGCAATAAAAAATACTGAAGCAGGGCTTTATTTTGGTGAAAATGCAGTAGAGATAGGTCTTGCAGACGGAATTACAATTCTTTCAGAGTTTAAATATATTAATAAAAACAGGAGTATTACTATGAACGAACAAACTATAACTGACCTAAAAGAAGAAACTAATAATTTAACTAAGTATCGTACTGAAGTTCTTGAATTAATACGTTTATGTAATATATCAAAGATGCCAGAGAAAATAGGAGAATTTATTGAGCAGAGTGTAAGTGTTGAGCAAGCAAGGGAAGTTTTAATGGAATTACTTGCAGAAAGAACAAAGAAGACAGAGATAATAAGTACAATACCACAGAATTCAGGAGAAGAGTTGATGATGCAGGTAGCGAAAAGTCGTAGGCATTTAAAATATATAACAAAAGGAGAAAAGCAAAATGAGTAGTATAACAGAACAAAATAACCTTGGTGATCTTCTAAAATATGAAGCATCAAATTTATATTCACGAGATCAAATAACTGTCGCCAAAGGACAGAATCTCAAGCTTGGTGCAGTAGTTGCTAAAAAGACTGAAGATGGTTTTATTAGGGTCTTAAATCTAACAGCAACCGATGGCACACAAACGGCAATAGGAGTAATTTTAAGTGATGTAAACGCAAAGGAAAATGCTAAAGGAGTAATTATTGCTCGCGGTGCAATGCTAGCAGATCATGCAGTTGTATGGCCAGCAAATATCACTGAAGAGCAGAAAAATGCAGCAATAAAGCAACTTGAAACACGAGGGATCATTATCCGTAAAGCAGTCTAAAGCTATATTAAACAATAAAAAACACAAAGGGGGAAAAGAAAAAATGCAAAATCCATTAGTATGACGGCACTAACTAATGCGATGAATATATTGCCGATAAATTATGGACGGGTTGAAAATTTAAATTTATTTCCAAGTAGGTCAGTAAGATTTAGACATATTACCATAGAAGAGCAAAATGGAGTATTAAGTTTACTACCAACGCAAGTACCCGGAGCACCAGCAACAGTAGGAAAAAGAGGAAAAAGAAAGGTAAGAACATTTACGATTCCACATATTCCGCATGATGATGTAGTGTTACCAGAAGAAGTACAGGGAATAAGAGCATTTGGATCAGAAAGTGAACTTAAAGCGCTGGCAGATGTAATAACTGACCATTTGCAGCTAATGAGAAATAAACATGCAATAACGTTGGAGCATTTGCGTATGGGAGCGCTGAAAGGAATAATTCTGGACGCAGATGGCAGTGAATTGTTAAATCTGTACAACGAATTTGAAATAACACCAAAAGTAGTAAATTTTGCACTGGGAGCAGCGATAACTGATGTAAAACGTAAGTGTCTGGAAGTATTGAGGCACATAGAAGATAATCTAAGTGGTGAATATATGACAGGAATTCATGCTTTAGTAAGCCCTGAGTTTTTTGATGCACTTACTTCTCATGCTAAAGTGAAAGAAGCATATGAGAGATGGCAAGAAGGAGCAGCGCTAAGAAATGATATGAGGTCAGGATTTACGTTCTGTGGAATAACGTTTGAGGAATATAGAGGACAAGCAACTGATCCTGAAGGAACCGTGAGAAGATTTATAGAAAGGGATACGGGGCACTGTTTTCCAGTAGGAACAGCAAGCACATTTACAACATATTTTGCACCAGCAGATTTTAATGAAACGGTAAACACATTAGGACAACCACTTTATGCAAAACAAGAGCCAAGAAGATTTGATAGAGGGACCGATTTGCATACGCAGTCAAACCCTCTGCCAATGTGCCACCGTCCAGCAATACTAGTCAAGATCGTTGTAACATAGGTAGAGCAAATATAAAGCGGTGTGAGGCAGAAGAATGCTTTACCTCTTCTTAGCATATAAATGTTAGTATATAGCGGAGAAATGTGCAAGAGAATATTAAGAGATTATTTAAAGATTGTTTTGCTCATTTAGGAAAAGTAGCTTTGTATGAATCAAAGGATAAGTCATATATGGTACAAGTACTAAAGCAACAGCCAGATAAATTATACGAGATTGGTGAAGGACAATTTGTGGGAGAGATGCTTTTTCTTGAGGTAAATGTTTTTGATGTACTGAGGCCAATGGTGGGAGATATTTTTGTTATTGATGGTCGTAAATATAAAGTATATTCTCCACCACTGCGAGATAATTCAGGAATAGTTTGGAATATAAACTGTACAGTACTTGGAGAGAAAGATGTTTAAAATTGAAGTTAATGAAAGCATTGAGAGAATTACTCACGACATTGATGCTAACAAAGCTAAAGTAGAGTTGGCAGCGGTAAGAGCGCTAAACAAAACGGCACTATGGTTAAAATCTCAGGCTGTCCGAGAAATCAGTGAAGAAAAGCAAATTAGGCTGAAAGTAATTAGAAAAAGACTAAGAATCATCAAGTCAAGAAAAAGCACTCTGAAAGTTTTAATTAGAGCATATCTGTATGATATAAATATAAAACAAGCAAAAATAAGAACAGCATTTAATGATGAATTTATGGCAACAATGCCAAGAGGCTATCGTGGTATTTTTAAACGTGTAGGAAGAACAGCACTACCGATACAGGAGGTTAAACTACCACTTGAACCTGAGGCTTCAAGGATAATAGAAAATCTTGTTAATTATGAAGTTGAAAGGATATTTGAAAAATATTTTACACATGAGTTATTTTATGACGGCATTTTGGACTAATTTACATGAGGCAATTTGTAATACGCTAAAGGCAGAGATACCAGCAATTCAAACTTGCGAAATTTATCCATCAATAAGAAAAGAATTAGTAGCGCCAGCGGTGTTTGTAGAACTTAGCAGTCTTGAAAAAGGAGATGATCCTGGAACAGAGGAATTAGCCCTGAAAGCAAGATTTGAAGCAAGAATTGTGATTGATAGCACAATAGAAAATGCACCTATTATTGTCAGAGCATTGGCGGCAGAAGTAGCAAGAGTGGTAAATAAAAACACTTGGAAAGTGGAGAAAATTTCACCAGGAGAATTTATCTCAGGAGGAGGAGATGACTTTAGACCAGAGCTCGATGCATATTTAGTGTGGTTGGTTGAATGGGTGCATACAATACACGTAGGGCGATCTATTTGGGAAGAAGGAAAATTTGTGCCACACAAAATAGAAATAGGTGAAATAAATGTTAGAAAATAATTTTGCAATTTCGGAATTACAGAGGAAAATGGCCAATATTGTTCGTATAGGAGTTGTAAAAGAAATAGATTATGAAAAAGCAAAAGTAAGAGTGAAAATAGGAGAGTTTTTAACAGATTGGTTGCCATGGATAACAAGCAAAGCAGGAAAAGATAGAGATTGGTCTCCACCAGATATCGATGAACAAGTTGTGGTATTTTCTCCTCTTGGTGAACTATCATTAGGAGTAGTATTACCAGGAATATATCAGGAAAAGTACCCTGCACTAGAAAATAAAAAAGAAATAAATAGTATAAAGTTTCAAGATGGGACGAAGTTTACATGTGATAAGGAAAAACATCATTTAGAGATTGAAGTAGTAGACAAAATAACACTGAAGGCTGGGGAATCGAGTATAGAAATGACAAAGAGCGAAATAAGCCTAAAAGCGAAAAGAATAAATCTAAATTGAGGAAAAGGTGAAGATAGTACATCTAGGAAATCAGTGCGGAGAAGCTATACCGCATTTCTGCATTAGCGGAAGTAATAATGTTTTTGTAAACGGTAAGTCAATATGTAGAAAAGGAGACAGTTTTAGTGAAGGAAGAGCATTAACTGAAGGATCAAAAACAGTGTTTGCAAATGGGTTTGGAGTGGGAAGAGTTGGTGATATGGTTTCTTGTGGTTCCAAGGTGATCAGTGGTAGCAGTAACATTTTTTCAGGATAAAATATGCTATACTTATCAAAAATAAAGTTATGAATATCGATATAACTACTAGTCTATTAGGAGACATTAGTAATTTAATAGATAGAGCAAAGAATCATCTTTCTGTTCAATTCAACTCTACTCTAGTATTGTTAAACTGGGAAATTGGCTCCAGAATTGATCAAGATATCCTAAAGCACAAACGTGCAGATTATGGGAAGCAAGTCATCACTCAGCTTGCAAAAGAACTTCAGATTAAATATGGACGTGGGTTTGATAGAGCGTCATTATTTCGTATGGTGCAATTTTCTAAATTCTTTCCTGATCAAGAGATTGTCGCGACACTGTCACAACAATTGAGTTGGTCGCATCTTGTAGAAATTATTGCAATTTCTGATGAGCTGAAGCGTAATTATTATATAGAAATGTGTCGTATTGAAAGGTGGAGTGTTAGAGCACTACGTAGTAAAGTCGATACTATGTTGTATGAACGTACAGCACTAGCAAAAAAACCTGAAGACTTTATAAGAAGGAGTATAAAGAATTTACGTGAAGAAAATATGTTAGCACCAGAATTCATTTTTCATGACCCATACTTCCTTAGCTTCATGGAATTGCCATCAAGTTATAGTGAGAACGATCTAGAAAATACAATCTTGGATGAGTTGATAAAGTTTTTACAAGAGTTTGGGAATGACTTTTGTTTTGTAACACGTCAAAAAAGGATGAGTACTAAAGCAACTGACAGGTATTTGGACCTGCTATTTTTTCACAGAGGATTAAAACGCCTTATAGCAATAGAACTAAAAATAGGTCGTTTTGAACCAGCTTATAAAGGACAGATGGAATGGTATTTAAATTGGTTGAATAAAAATGAACGAAAAGCAGGTGAAGAAAAGCCGTTAGGGATTATTTTATGTGCTGATAAGGATCAAGAAGATATAGAATATCTTGAACTTGAAGGCTCTAATATTCATGTTGCACAGTATTTAACACAGCTTCCTTCCAAAGAAATTCTTGAGAAGAAGTTGAGAAAGGCTATCTCTATAGCACGTGAAAAACATGCAAGTATTAAGTCAGAGCCATGAAAAATATATGCGAGGAATGGATGCTAAAACAGGAAAAGTGTTAGAAGGAATAGATCATCTTAAACAATCGATAATTGATATACTGACCACTCCAGTAAACAGTAGAATAATGAGGAGAAGTTATGGTTCAAGGCTACTTGAATTAGTTGATAAACCGATAAATAGAGATTTAACACTTGAGATATATGCAGCAACAGCAGAAGCTTTAGAAAAATGGGAAAAGAGATTTAAGTTAGAAAAAGTAAAAGTTGAAGGAGTAAAAGAAGGGAGAGTAACATTGAATTTAGAAGGTGTCTATCTTTCAGAAGGTAAGTTCATAAATATTAATGGAGTAGTTGTTTAAAAATGCAGCAGCCAAATATTATCGAACCACTGAACTTTGAAGAGATTTTTTCTCGGATGAAGGAAGAGTTAATGAAATGTGATGCAAGTTTTACAGCATTAGTAGAAAGTGACCCAGCGATGAAGGTATTAGAAGTAGCAGCATGGCGAGAATTGTTATTAAGACAAAGAATAAATGAAGCAGTAAAGAGCAATTTGCTAAAATTTGCAACGGGAGAAGATCTTGATAATTTGGCTGAATTTTATGGAGTAGAGAGAGAAAAAGAAGAAGAGGACGAACGATTTAGAAAGAGGGTAAAAGCAAAAATAGCAGGTTGGTCAACAGGAGGAAGTAAGGAATATTATAAATATCATGCACTGTCAGCAGATAGTAGAGTAAAAGATGCACTAGTGGAATCACCTATACCAGGGAAAGTACAAATTTCAATCTTATCAACACAAACTGGCATAGTGTCAGAAGAGCTACTAGAAATTGTAAAAAAGCAGGTTACTAGAGATGATATAAGAGTTTTAACAGATACAGTAACAGTAATTGGTTGCAATATTACGGAAATAGATATTCACAGCAGAATGAGCATAAGTCCTGTAATATCAAAGGAGGAAATCAAGAAGCAGTTTATTAAGAAGTTTGAAGCAAACAAAAGGTTGGGATGGAGTGTAACAAGATCATGGATAATAGCAAATTTATTTGTAGAGGGTGTAGAAAACGTAGAATTAATCGAGCCAAAAGAGGATGTTGTGGTGCTAGGGAATGAGTGTGCGAATTTGCGAAATTTAAAGATTGAGTTGAATTAATGCTATTACCGCCAAATGCAACAAAACAAGAGCAAGCATTAGTAGAGGCTATTGATTACAAAATAGATCCAAGTTGTATCAGAGGGTTTAAATTTAATCTAAAAGAAGAAGTATTGCCGTGGTTGGTTGAAGAATACGGGTTAGAAGAAATTCCATCATGGGTAAAGGATAAGAAGAAATCGATAAAAGAAGGAGTAAAATTTCAGCGTTTAAGAGGAACACCAGCATCACTGAAAATAGCACTTAAATGGGTAAATATAGAAGATATTACAATTATTGAAGAGCCACCTGGTAAACACTTTTTTGAGTTGCAGGTAGGGATAAAAGAGGTACCAAACGACTTCTTCGTAGATGCAGTAGTAGAGCTGGCAAAACTATCACTGCCTGTAAGATCCAGATTGATGAGGATTTTTAACGATCACTACAATATTGGTAGGTTCATTTTAGATGAGAGTTTTTTTGGCAGCTTATTATCAGACTACTCTGGTACAAAGGTCGAAAAAGATGGACCAGTGTTATCATTTGGGAGAGTAAATTTTTTCAGGTCTAGTGGTCCAGTTATTAGGATTATAGAGAACTATCTACGCGATCATTATGAACAAGCTTTAAGCAATGATATATATCGCTTGGATGTAGCAATACTTGGAGAAACCGAGCCTCACACGAAGAATTATAACGGTATTTATGAAAGGAATCATGTGTGGTATAACTTCAAAGCACTATATCTTCTACCACAGAGCTTATTACCTGAGATTAAGTTTGCAAAAGCGCAAGTTATATTATCAGATAGCTGGAACTTGGGAGAAATAAACGCATGTTTTCCGGTTACGAGTGCAGAAGAAGAAGGGAGCAAGTTTTTACTAGGAAGTGATAAACTATCTGAACAACTGTGGAATTTAAAATATAAATCAATTTTAGAAAGGTTTAGCGTTACCCATGATTATAAAGTAGAAAATTATACTGATCAAAAGATCACAAAATATGTTTTAGCAGAACACAACGTTTACTATAAAAACGACTTAGATTCAGAGCAAAAAGACTCAATACACGAATTAGAAAAGCACATTTTAGTATTTTACCCAGGAGTACTGAAATGGCACGAACATCGACATTTGCACAGAAGTTGGAAAGATAGTCAAGCAATATGTGTAATAAGTTAAATACTTATATTTAGATCCTCATATATTATATTAATAATAGGTAAAAGTGTATGAAATAAAAAGAAAAAGACTTGCTTTCTTATGCTAAAAAGGACATGACTTGAATAGCAGCAGGTAAACATAAGAAATTTATCTAACGCTAGAAAAGCTAATTTTGTGAGGTATAAAATGAGTTTTAGCAAGAGTAAGTTTTTTAAAGAAGTATCAAGTAACGGATTTAAAGATATTAATAAAAGAAATGAAGAAGGAGAGACGATATTGCACCAAGCAGTAGAAATCTCTGATTACAAAACAGCGAGGTTATTAATAAAAAAAGGGGCAGAGGTAAATGCAAGAGATAAAAATGGTTATACACCACTACACTGTGCAGTATTTGCGAAAAGCTTAGAAAATGTAAAAGTGCTGCTAAGGGAAGGAGCAGAAGTAAATGCCACTCAATATGTCACTGGATGTACGCCACTACACTCTGCATGCAAAATAGGAGGAGCAGGAGTTGAAATAATAAAAGAGCTAGTAAAAGCAGGAGCTGAGGTTAATCAACTGAATAAGTATGGTGCAACACCAATGTATTACATCTGGGAAAGTGAAAAGTATTGTTTATGTGATAGCGAAGAAAGTGAAAAGGCAAGTAAATTTTTAAGAGAAAAAGGAGGAATAACAAAAAGTAGAGAACTGACCTGCTATGGAATAGAGAGGATAGTGGGAGAAATAGCAGACATGTTGAATGGGAGTTATTTGCCGGAGCTAAAAATAATAGAGATAGGAGAAATAAGGAAGAGAGACAAATCGCTAATAAAGAAAGAATGTCAAAATTTAGCAAGCAAGATAATGAGCAAAGTGAACGAAATGATAGATGAGGTGGTGAAAAGGAAGGCTTAGGTTTAAAGAAAGGTGGGGTAGATTATGACAAAGCTTGGTAAGAAAGAGAAATCGCTATTAGAGAACTTAGGTAAAAATATTTATGAAAGAGACGAGAATGGAAGAACAGCTCTACATTATGCGATAGACGCAAAAACAGTGAGGTTATTGGTCGAAAAAGGAGCGAATGTGAATGCAGCAGATGCAAGAGGATATACAGCACTGCACCTAGCGGTAACGGAGAAACGCCTAGAACCCGTGAGAGAATTGATAAAATCAGGAGCAGACGTAAATGCTGAGGAATATGGCAGTAAATGCACTCCATTGCACCTTGCATGTATGATGGGAAAAGTGGAAATAGTAAAAGAGTTAGTGGAAGCAGGTGCTGAAATAGAGCAAGCAGATAAATTTGGAATGACGGTGATGGATTATGCAAGAAATAGCAAAGAAATAGCCGAGTTATTAAAGAAAGAAACAGACAGAATTGAAAAGCTATTTATGAGAGGCTGAAAACATGGAGGAAGAAACAGAAAAGAAGGTAATGAATTTAGAGAGAAAACCTTTGGGTGAGCTCAGAAAAATATGGAAGAAGGTATTTGGGAAAGAAGCGCCTAGATACTCAAAGAAATATCTGATACCGAGATTAGCTTATAGAATGCAGGAAAAAGCGTATGGAGAAATGTCAAGAAAAGGAGCAAAAAGACTAGAGTATCTGGCAGATCGGCTAGAGAAGGGAAAAAGAATAAGTAGCGATAAATTACCAGTAGAAGGGACAGAATTAATACTAGAGAGAGGAGAAGAGACGCATGCAGTAATGGTAACAGATAAGGGTTTAATCTACCGAGAAGAATTTTTCACATCATTATCAGCAGTAGCCGGAAAAATAATGGGAATGAGCTACAATGGGCCGCTTCTATTTGGAATGAGAGATAAGGAGAAAGAATGCTGAAAGAGGTAAGATGTGCGATATATACTAGGAAGTCAAATGAAGATGGTCTGGAGCAAAAGTTTAATAGTCTTGATGCGCAACGTGTAGCATGTGAAAAATATATAAAAAGCCGAGAAGGCTGGGTAGCATTGGCCAAAAGGTACGATGATGGAGGTTTCTCAGGAAAGAATTTAGAAAGACCAGCAATAAAGGAATTGTTTGAAGATATAAAAAAAGGAGAGGTAGATTGTGTAGTAGTGTACACACTAGACAGACTATCAAGAGAAACAAAAGACAGCATAGAAGTGACATCATTTTTTAGAAGGCACCGAGTAAATTTTATAGCAGTAACACAAATATTTGACAATAACACACCAATGGGAAAATTTGTACAAACGGTGTTATCAGGAGCAGCACAATTAGAAAGAGAGATGATAGTAGAGAGAGTAAAAAATAAAATAGCAACATCAAAAGAACAAGGTCTATGGATGGGAGGAACTTTGCCGCTTGGATATGATGTCAAAGATAAAGAATTAATAATAAATGAGAAAGAAGCAAAGACGGTGAAACATATATTTGAGAGGTACATGGAGCTGAAGTCAATGGCAGAACTGGCAAGGGAGCTAAATAGTCAAGGTTACAGACCAAAATCAGATATCTTTAAAAAGGCAACGGTGAGAAGAATAATAACAAATCCAATATATATGGGAAAAATACGGCATTATGAGAAAGAGTATGAAGGAAAGCACGATGCAATAATAGAGGAAGAAAAATGGCAAAAAGCGCAAGAATTAATAAGGAATCAGCCATATAGAAGAGCAAAATATGAGGAAGCGCTGCTTAGGGGAATAATTAAGTGCAAGAGCTGCGGTGTAAATATGACACTGACATATGCAAAAAAGGAGAATAAGAGATATCGATACTATGTATGTAACAATCATCTAGGAGGGAAAAATTGTGAATCAGTAAATCGAACAATAGTAGCAGGAGAGGTGGAAAAAGAAGTGATGAAGAAAGCGGAAGATTTATATGAAAAATGGGGAGAAAAAGCGGAAGAGTGGAAAAATTTAAGTTTTGGAAAACAAAAAGAAGTAGTGAAAAAGTTAATAAAGGGAGTAATGGTGAGAGAGGATGGAATAGAGGTGCATTCTGAATCAGAGGAAAAATTTATACCAATAAAAAAGAAAGGAAACAAATGTGTAGTAATAGAACCAGAAGGAAAAACAAACAATGCACTACTGAAAGCAGTGGTAAGATCCCATCTGTGGAAACGGCAACTAGAGGAAGGAAAATACGCAAATATAAAAGAGCTGAGTGCCAAAATTAATATAGGTACAAGACGTATACAGCAAATTTTGAGGTTGAACTATTTAGCACCAAAGATTAAAGAAGACATAGTAAATGGGAGACAGCCAAGAGATTTGAAATTAGTTGATTTGAGGGAAATACCGATGCTGTGGAGTGAGCAATTAGAGAAGTTTTATGGTCTTAATTTACAAAAGAACAGAAGAGCATGTGCCAGAAAACCGATACTTTAAAAATTCAGGTAAATCAGTATTAAAAGCTGAATTATATAATGAAAATAGTGATAATCTTAAACTTATATGTGAAATTACCTCAGAGTTTCAAAATTATTGCGTAACAGCCTAATGTTTCTGATAGCCCTTCTTCCGTTGAATCATGTAGTTGGTTTGATAAAGGAAATTCTGTAGATATCATAAAAGTCAATTCAATCAAACACAAAATTCGAGAAAGTAGAAAGTGTGGAGCAGTCAGTCTTTTTTGAATCAAACACAAAAGGCTATATCTATAAAAGAATAAATACCAAGAAAGGAAAATAATTTCTTTAGAAGAACCTCTAAATTATTAACTCAACACTTATTCCCCTACTATTTCTCCTCACCTTGAGCGTATGGTTTATACCTCAAAAAATCTTGCTTTGAAGATACATCAATTTTTTTACCCTCCAAGATCTTTCTTTTGTTTAATAATTTTAGTTGACTTTATTAACACACTGCTATTTCTTTCGAAGCCCCCATCTTTTGCAGTTGGTCTAAACTATTGATTGGCCTCATAAGAGTAGATGGAATACCTGATTCTTTCACTACAAAATCTGATTGTTTAATAGTTTCAGCTAACTCTATAAGTATTTGACCGTTTCTTTCAAAACCTTTATCTTTTATAGCTTGTAGAACACTTTTCCCTCCTAAAAGGCAGCTTTCCCCTAAACTTGATTGATCTTTTAATTTGTCAAACTTCTCCTGGTTCTCTTCATCAAGATTTACTTTTATTATATTACTACCTTCATCACTAGGACATAGATGAATACTAATCTTGCCTACTTCAGTGATAAAGGACATTTCAATGCCACCTCCTAAGACATCTGTATAATTTCTTTTTTTTCCTATGCTTTCAACTCTTATTATACTTTTCCCGATCTGTAAGATGCTACTTTCTATACTGAAATTTTCATTCACCTTACTATTCATAACCTTTGTAACTTCAACGATACTATTTTGTGGCCATCTGAAAAAAACAAGATTGTTATCTACTTCTACTTTCAGATCATCATCTTGAATCTGTTCATTCTTGTTTACTAAACCTTTATATGCGATACTTTTTAGTTCGTCCTTAATTTTTTTACACTCTGTAAAAATAGGCTCATCACTTCCCCACATAGTCTCATCTATCATTCTATCATTGTAAAAATCAGACTTTATTTTTGCACCCGCTAATAGTAGCTTATTGACAATATTGAATAAAGGTTCTAAAGCTTCTTCCCACTCATCTATTGCCTCTTCTCCATCATTTTTATACCGTGATCTAGTAGTAGGCGTTATACGCATAACACTACTAGCATTAGCAATATCAATTATTTTTTTGAATACAAAATTCGACACAGTGCATTCATAGTGATCACAGCGTAAATTTAGCTTTATTTTTCTTTTCAAATATTCATCTATTAAATGTTCCATCTTTTCTAGAGTGACCTTTGCAGAATTTTCATATCTATTTTCATGAAACTCTTTCATTATACTTTCCATCTTGTCATGAAATTCATCAATCGAAGCTTTTTCGCTCTCAGTTAACAGATTTGCTAAATTCATTAAAATTGAGTTTTCTGGAATAAAAGAACTTTCAACAACAGTATTGTTGTCTTCAATAACGGACTTATTCCAGTCATCATCACTTTGTTCTTGACTTAACGATGATGTGCTTCCTTCAAGAGTGTGCTGACCAAAACGCTCCGTATGCTGTTCTTCAGTAGCTAACCTACCATTTGCACAAACCTGCTCATTCTTTAAAATATATTCTAAGACCATACTCCCTCCTCAATCTATAAATACATTACGTACAATAATTAGCATGAATAAAAGCCAATGCAAGTATAATTTTTCTAACTTTTATATTTTTTAGAGAGTTGTGTTCTTCTACTATCACTTCATATATCTTTGCTATCCAACAAAAAACCGTTTCTGGACAACCTCTGTAGCATGACGTTCTTGGCCCATATGTGGTATTATGTAAAAGTTAGAATTAAACAGCGACCTAACAACTGCCAAGGATAAAAAAACTTCAAGAAAAACATTTTCTATATTAATGGATACAAAAATTTTATTGGAATTTACAGGAAATACAATACTCCTCAGCGTCATAAAAATTTTAAATGTTTACTTTGTTCAAAAAGATAAAAATAGATCGTATATTTGTGAGAACAAGCTACGTAAAAATAAGGTTACAAAAATAGAAGATTTAAATTGTTGCAACAAAGTTGGGTAAAACAGTTCGTATGTAGATTTGGCAAAAGTAAGCTAATATGGCTAGTTTCATCGTATAGCAGAACCACTATATTAAAAAGTTCGTATGGTACATTTGGTAGACCATTCCATCCCAAAAAAACTTGTTCTCACACTTGTTGTTTTTAGTTGCTGAAAATGGTTGTATTATTAAATTCTTAATAATATACAGTACTAAATTAATATTAGTTCATTTGAGAATAATAATTAAGGTAGACTTATAAAAAACAGAATTAAAAAATGAACAAAAGACCTTATATTGAGCCTATTAAGAGCCTTTTTCGAAAATTACTTCAAACTAAAAAATCTTTTCAAATTAGGGATTGACAAAATTTAGAGATGGGATATATTACCTAAAATGGTATTAAACTACTATGGTGTATGTTAGGTGTACCAGTTTTCATGTTTTTTCATTCATAGAGGGGTGATCATGCTGCGTTCAGATATTCCAAAAGTTTTATTTTCATCTATTAAAGAGGATGATCCCTATAAAGCATCTAAGATTTTTCAAATTGAACGCTGGTGCTACGCAAATTGGGATTTGCACAAAAGGGGCGGCAAAAAGAGGCACAATTTTCTTGCACAAGTGCTATCTAGTGAGGATTGTTGGAAGGAAGTAGACAATTTACATAAAGTTAAACTTGATAGGCAGGTGATAGGTAAAAAGCTGATAATGCCAGGCAGTCCCTTTAGTAACCCTAGCTATGAAATTGCCTGTAGGTGCTGCTTAGAGGAAGATATTATTGCTTTATTTGAGGAAAGAAAAAAAAGTTTATCAGCTCAAGGTAAAAGCAGTCTGTTGGAGTATGGTCACTTAGTTAAACCTCTAACAAGCGACCTTTTAACAGGTTTTTGGTCACATTTTGTTAGCGGTTACATCTCTAAACTAAATCTAGATGGTCGTCATCCATACGGATATGGACTTAAATGTGCTATAGATTTGAAACAAGCGGAAGCAGTAGAATTCTTCTGGAATAAAATAAAGTCATTACCTGAAAGTGAGATGAGCGAACAGAAAAAGGATGAGATCTTGATGAAAACAGCAGTATATGCAGCAGGTAGTCGTTGTAATAGTTATCCTGAAATATTTGAGTTTTGTTTTAGTCAGATAAATCCTGATAAATATCCAAAACTTCTAAAAAGAGACTTAGCTGAAAATGGTTATTATGGTAGTCTAAACACGCTACAGGGTGCACTTCGCTTTGATCAATTTCAAAGATTGTTTGATTGCTTAGGGCCAAATGATGTCTCAGAAGACGATTATAATATCTGGTTAGACATGGAAATCAAAAAACATTCAGAACCTTATGTAAGTGAAAGTGTAAAGCTTTTTATGCATATGTGGATGAAGGAAGGATTTGACAGTCATCGTGCTTTAGTGATAAGAGAGGAACTAGAGGATAAATCTCCTCTTTTCTGTACAGTTTTGTTAACACCTTTAGTAGAAAAAGGTTGTATGGAGCCAGTATGGGCGTTATTAAATAAAGCTAATTCTGATCAGATTAAAGAGTTTATGGATTCTAAACAAGCAGGTTACATACGATCTATGTTGGAAAAAAGAGACACTGATTCATTAAATAAGTTTCTAGCATATGGGAAATCTGCAGCTGAAGAGCTTAGTAGAGGTACTGGCTTAACTGAGGTTAAATTAAGTAAAGCATGCGATCAATTAGGGTTGGGTAATTAGGAGGTATTATGAGGGAATTCTATAAAATAGGTGGTAATTCTTTGTTTTGTGCTACTGCTTCAGCTTATTTCATTTCTATCAAAAAGATTTTGGACTGTAATACCAATTTGTATACTTAAGTTAATGTGGCTAGATTCAACAGTTAACACTATGTAGTCTTTATCTTTTTAAACTTTTGCATAGGTAAGAATAGTTTATATTGTTGATATCTCTAATTGTTGTATAGTGAATTGGTAATAATAAAGGGGGCTTTATGTTCAAGATGCAATATCCAACAGATCATCTAAAAAAAGAAAGTGTTAGTTCAAAAGTTACCGAGCTATTAGATGAAATTCAATATGTAGAGCAAGTTAAGAAATTTCCTCAATTTAAACGTCATCGCAGGTCTGATTCTGGTTCTGAGAATGGAATTCAATTTAGAAAAGTTGATGTTCCAGGGGATGGTAGTTGCTTATTTTGGTCTGTTACTATGGCTTACTTAATGCCCGTCAGAAATGACGATGCTTTATTTCGACAAAGATATGAAGCTTTGTTTGGGAACGAAGGAGCTGTAACCCAAAACTTAGGTCATATCAGGGGTTTGGTCAGGAATTTAGGTGCTGCCAATTATGATGATACATTTGCAAACTTAGTGAGAAACGTATTTCGCAACCGAGTAGTTGATCATATAAGTTCTCACGAGAACGAGTTTAGAGGTTTTGTTACAGGCAGTTTTGAGAATTATTTAGAAAACATGAGGAAACCCAATACTTGGGGAGGTGAGCCTGAAATAAGAGCAATGAGCGAGATGCTTAGCGCAAGGATTAGTGTTTCTGGTGCAACTAGAAGTCAATATGACAACGGGAATATTCAAATACAGTTATTTCATGTTGGCGCTCCAGGTGCACGAAACCATTATAATTTTGGTCTTGAGAGGAGTATTGTCTCTAATGATATAGAGCTTGCGAAAGGTTTAAAAAGAGTGATGGGTAAAGGAAGGCCACAAGATTTTGAATTAATACAGTTATTGATAGAGGAAGCAGGTACAGAAGCTGGTACAAGCCATCAAGAGGAGGGATTTAAATCTTTTCAAGCAAGATTTCAATCATTTATAGATCAAATTCCATCCTATTTACACTCTGTAGAGAAGGCAGGATTTTTTACACATTTTTTCCTAGGGAGCTTTTCTACTTTGCTGGATACAGAGGTAGCAAAAAAGTTAGATATCAAGGAGATTTATTTTAGCTTTGACGGTGCAAAGACTTTGAAGGTAGCTATTATAAAAAATGGTGAAATGAAGAGTCAAAAAGATGTGATCGATAAAGTAAAATTATTTGTTATATCAGAAAGTGGTTCTCATTCTTACACTCAAGAGTTTGATCAAGGTGAATTGAAGGAAGTATTAGGCAAGCATTACTCTTTTATTGAAGATCATTTAGATAAAATTAAAGTTAAATTAATAGAAATTATTAAGGATGCCGATTATCAGGAAGAAATAGTTATTGACGTAAAAGATAAAGAAGTGGACATAGAACATAATTCTGAAGTCCAGTTTAAAAAAGTGAGAAAAGGGTTATGGAGGGATCCCGAAGTCGATATAGCGAAGCTTGCTATTTCCAATCAGCGAACAGTTAAGGCGTCTTTAAGGAGAATTCTTGATAAGATTTACACAATTCACTCTGAGTATACAGACTCATTAATCTATGCTAGTAGAGCCCGTGAAGCAGCACATCATGGATTTACGGTAGGCGTTTTCATGAATTTCCACTATAGGTATAATCTTAGAGTTTACCCAGAGCAATTTGCAGGGAGGGGTTATGCAGATATTATTCTGCTAGCTCGTGGTCCTGACCGTGCATTAGATTCTATTCCTATTATTATTGAATTAAAAGCAGGGGCAGGTCCTAATGCCACTCCAGATAAGGCTTTACAGCAAGCAGAAAAGTATGCACAAGGTTTCCAACCAAATGTTCAGCGAGTTCTAACTACTGCAGATAACATTTTATGTGTTGGTATCAATCTTGATAATCCATTTCCTATCTCTGACGTTAGGGTATCGAATCGTAAGGAAAGAATAACTCCTCTTTTTCAAGATATGTTAAAATCCTCTGATGATTGGGATACGCAAGAGATTGGTAAAAGAGAATTAAAAGAACAGATAAAAGATAATATGGAACGTATTTATAATACGTTTCCTGGCACATCAGAGAAGGGAGATAATCATTATTTTAGTAGGTTTTTACTAGGGCAATCATTATTATTAAGTGAAGATTCAGGAACAAGTTTAAAAAAATACATTTTTATCTATGGAGACAATATACCTACTGAAGTGCAATCTGATTCTGGTAGACTTCGACGTCCAGCAGCTGAAAGAGCCAGAGAAGCACTGTCAGCTGGTCTTGACAAAAGCCATGCAGTTGTAACAATAGTGCTTATTCCAAGAAGTACTAAAAAATTAGTTTATGTAATAAATATTATTGAAGCTAACAGAAAAGATGTGCTGAATAGGCTAGATACAGTGCTTCCTCTTGATAGATTGGATGAGAAAATAGGAAATAGAGAAATAGTTGAACTAAACTTTAATTTTGATACTAGATATAAGTCAAATTTTGAAAGATATCTTACTGTTGGGGCTAAAAAATATACTTCTTTAGAAGAATACAGCAACGGAGTTGGCAGATTTGAAGGTACTTTCAAAGAAGCTCCTTATCCTAATAAGTTAAAAGAAGCATTTGATAAAACCCTAGATTCTCAACGTATCCAGTCTTCATCAATAAATGAATATAATAGATTGTTAGAAAAAATTGGAGAGGGGATATTCCCTTTTAAAACTCTCGTTAATAAAGAAGCTCACTTTCAGGGGATATTGCATGGAGTGTTTAGCTATTATAGTGACTTAAAATTACAGGAATCGCAAGAAACTAGAGCATTAGTTTTAACTGAGTTTCAAACTGGTAGAGGAGAACGTATTGACATGCTAGTCCATGGTATTAAGTTTGCGGGCCAAGATAGAAATGCTGAGGAATACACTCCTATAGGATTGGAACTTAAGGCGTCAAGGCAGGGTAAAGGAGCTCAAGCCTTATTGAAGGAAGCAAATGATCAAATAAATGAAGAGTATAAAGAAGGTGTTACCTATAAAACACTTACAGATGGTGATGAGGTGAAATTTATCGGTGTTGTTCTCAACAAAGGAGCTAAGGATGCAGGCTCTCTTATTTTAACAAGCAGAACAAGTGAGGAAGGATTTATTTCTGTTGAGGTAGTTCATAGTTCACATCATATGCTGCCTGTCAGGCAATGTTCCGAAGGAAGGAAAAGACGCAGTATAGGCATGGCCTGCATAGATTCACGCGATGAAGAAAAGATTACAGAGAAGGAAAAAGAACAACGTATTAAAGAGTTATTTGGCATTGATAACGTTAGGGATTTCAATACGGAGATTGAGGCTTATGGCAATGAAATTATAACCGTGGATTCTAAACGAGTGCATACTATTACTAGTAATAGTGAAGAGCATAGGACTGAAGTATACGTTACGGTGAGAGATGATAATGGTAATGATAAAAAGTTGATAATAGATGATGTTGCAAAAATGTGGCGTATAGAAAATTATATGGTAGTAAGTAATAATGATAATTATGAAATTTGGCTAATAGATGGGAGCAAACATTATGTCATAACAGAAAAGATAGAAGGGCAAAATATTGAGTATTATTTGGACATTGATGGCTATAAAGTAAAACTTGATAGTATAATTAAAGATTTTACTGCAGATGCAGAGAAAAAGGTAATTCATGATAAATTGCATCAACTATCAAATAAGATAGAGTTATATGAAAATAAAAAATACATTGAAGATATAGGTGGTACTAAAGATATTGAAGTAACTAATCAAGATTATGATCATATTATAAATGAGATTAAACAGAATTTATTAAAAAAAGGAGTAAGTGAAAATGCTTTTGATCAATTTAAGAGTCACTTTGATGATCTTAATGAAAAAGTTTTTGCAGAGTACATTGGCAATGTGGAAACAAATCTTGAGAAACAAGGAATTGAATTTGATCGTAATAAATTTGACTTAGCAAAAATAAAGGGAACTAAAAGTGGAAAATTTTTCTCCCTTATGGCTATATATGACTTATTTGATAGCATAGGTGATACAGCAACACTTGGACGGTATGATAATGATGCTTTAAAGCGAGTGTTTGGTATCAATGGTATACTGGATGCTATGGATGATGTTAGAACCAGTGTAAGTATTTCTCATACTAGTAAAATAGGAAAATTGATTAGTAAAATACCGCAGCCTGTACGTCAAACTTTTGTTAAGGTTATCAGTAACCCCGTAGTTCAAAGTATTACATTTGCAACTATTGCTTATCAATTTGGGTATAGTATAAATGAAATAACTCAAGGTAATCATCATCCATTAAATTATTATTGGACAATTAGCAGTGGTGTAAAACTAGCAAGTATGAGTATAAGGCCTGTAAGTACAGGAATCAGTTTTGCAATAAAAAGTGTAAGTACTACTACTAAGATTTTAAGAGGATTGTCTGCTACAAGCAAAATTTTAGGCAGAGTGGCAGTAGTTACTATGGTTGCTGATGTATTGATAACAATTGGTGTAGAAATCGATGAAAGAATGGAGTATACGAAAGCAATAGCAGAGCAAGTACCTCTATTACCTGGTAATGAGCAAGCAGAAGTATTTTTTGCAAAGGTGATCAAGTTTTTTACAGGAAGGGATGTAGAAAAAGAATATGAGGACATAATTAGAGTAAAGGGCTATTTAAATCATGTAAAAGAAGTAGCTATTAAATTGTTAGATGATAACTATAATGTAGCTGCAATTGTACAATATGTAATTTCTATTGAGGAAAAGTATAGCGAAGTAGTTAAAACTGTTGAAGAAAAGCATATGTGTGTTGGACGGGGATTAGGGTGCTTTGATCAGTGGACATGTGGATTAGAAAAAAAATATAATAATATCTCTTTTGATAAGATTAACGCAGCTTCTAATATAAAAAATGATTTATCTTTACTCAATATATCCAAAGCTCTAGAAATGAGACCTTATACCTTGGTTATGAGTGAGGGTTGGGAAAGATTTATCTGTAATGTAAAAAGTAGTTCTCAATGTCATCAAGATATAGATCAAAAGGAAGTTTACATTGTTAATACAGATGCGAAACATATTCCTCACTTAACTAAATATGAGTATGAGGATCTTGGTTTAAAAATTGTAAATGCACCATTAAAAAAGCTGATGCAAGAGTCTCAATGCAGTAATATAATTAATGAAGAACGTGTATTTCGGCCTTACGCTTTGGACAAGAGAAATATGCCTTGTAATGCTGAAAAAATCCATAGAAATTGTCAAAAGACCTTTGCTCTTTCAGGTGAACCTTTTATTTTTACTAATCCAACAAGAAAAGATCCATATCATATAAGAAAAGAAACATTTCCTAAAGACTCAGTGTTATATATTTCAGGACCTAGAACATTAACAGCAGCTACAAATTATCCAGCAGTGATGTATATTCCAGATGGTTATGTACAGTACGTAGGTTCGAAAAACAATGAAACTATTTTTATTATTGATAATCTTGCATCTGGTACTCTTGAAGGTGGGGTAGAGAAAGAAAATGTTGTAGTAATGAACGTCAAAACTAATAATGTTGTTGCAGATTTGCACAATGGAACGATACATTATGGCAGTACTAATTACATAAAATTGACTGGCATATATAACTATGTATCTAATTCTGACAGCAAACAAAATATTACTACCCACTGTAGGACTAAGTTGATTAACGCAAAAAATGCGGAGGTACAGCAAAATTCATTTAACTGTACAGATAAAGATTACGAAGTTAGGGTAGTGAATAAAGAAGACGTGCATCACAGAGGATTAAAGCAGACAATATTTATTGTTAACGAGAATAGTGATAATGCTAAGATAGTGAGTGATTTTAATTATACAGAAAAAATTAAAAAGAATGTAGATGTAATAAACACACAAGTTGCTGATATTACATGGTTAAAGGTAGGTAAAAGCATAGAAGGAAGTGGCTATAATCTAGATCTTTTGTCTGACAGAACACAAAATGTTGTTTCAAGTATTAAAATAGATAGTTTTAAAAACCTAATAATTCAAGCAAAACGCCTTGGAATTATAGAATCTATTATAGTACAGGATAAATCTTTGTCTGATATGGTTGAAGATGCTAAGTATCAAAAATTGAATGACTTAGGGAAGGATATTGATGAAAAAATCATGCAAAATAGTGAAAAAAAGTTAAAAGCAGTCATACAAGTAAGTATTTTAGATTTTAAATGGGCTAATATTTATCAAATTGCAAAAGGTATTGCTAATTATAATAACCTAGGTATTCCAGTATCTCAAATAGAAGTTGTTAAAAATTACATGGGAGTACCTAATGAAAAAACGATAATTGCTGATATGTATTCAGATCAAATAATTGTTGATTTTGGTTACAATAACTCCAACTTTATAGTAGGAGGAACATATTACTACTATAGGGTAGTATGTAATTATTATCAAGATATAACAGTAGAAGGAAGAAAAGGGCAAGATCAGTACGTTGTCAAATTACCGGAATATAATCACATATTACAACAAGAGGATTTACGACCTTCTATAGAACTTGACCTTAATCTAAAGATAAAAAACAAAGCAGTGCTTTACCAAAACATACCTGATGATATTATCGATCTTACTGCATTGAATGTGGCAGATGTGAATAGTATAAATGTGAAAAAGGGTAGAAGGAGTTACTTCAACAAGTGTGATAAAAAGCAAGTTTCTGATCTTACAGTGGATAGCTTAGAAATAAAAGATGTTAAAATATCGATTAGTAAGGGTGTTAGATGGTCTTTATCTATTGGTTTAGTTGATTATTTTAGAGGCCCAGAATATCAGAGTATTGTATTACGAATAAATAATAAGTTTTACAAAATCAATAATGCAAATTTGAAGCTTGAGCCTGCAGAAGTGAATACTAAACCTTTCAAGTATTACCAACCAGGTGAGCAAGAGCTACAGATTTATCATAATCAGCCTATTAATAAGAATATTATTGGTCTAGTTGACTTAAAAGAAAAGTCTATATTAGATTTTGATGTGGAAATTGTTGATAATGGCCTATTGCTGTTACATAAAAACAATACCATTACAAAAGTAGAGAATTGGGATGTATATCAACCTGCAAGAAAAATGATATTTGCTTTCAATGATACAATAGTTTCAGATTCAAACTGTATAGCTTTTACTTGTAACTCAAACGATATTATAGAGGCTTTTAACAAAGCAAAAGAAACTGTATTAAAAGAGCAACTATTTAATGCTATAAAGCAGGATAACATTAATGAAGTTAAAAGTTTAATTAGGAGAATTGCAGACAACGTCGATGTTGATATTGAGGGTAAGCATGAATTAATATCTTTACATATAGCTATTCAAGAAGGTAGGTTAGATGTAGTTAAACTTCTTTTTAATAGAGGATCTGTTAATGTTGAAGATAAAGACATTCATGGTTATAGCCCTTTACATTGGGCTGCTCAGGAAGATGAACTAGGTATAGCTGAGTTTCTTGTTGATAAAGGTATTAATACTAAAGATAGAAGCAAAGATGGTAATACACCTTCAGACTTAGCTGATCACAAAGGCTATACACATATAGTGAAATTTTTAGAGCAAGTACAATTAGATAGAGAATTGTTGACTGCTGCAGGAAGTGGTGATCTTAATAAAGTTAAAAACCTTATCAAACAAGGGGCTAGTTTAAAGGCTGAAAATAAAAATGACCTGTATTATACTCCTTTACACTATGCTTCTTTAAATGGTAGTTTAGAAGTAGTAAAATATTTTATTGAAAATGGAGCTGACTCTAAGGCTAAAGACTTGTTTGGTAGGACTCCTGTACACGTTGCTTCTTTAAATGGCAGTTTAGAAGTAGTGAAATATTTTATTGAAAATAGAGCTGACTTAGAGATTAAAGATAATAGTAATAGAACTCTTTTACATTATGCTGCTTTGAATAATCATTTAGGAGTAGTGAAATGCCTTATCAAACATTGGGCTAATATAGAGGCAGAAGATAATGACGGTAGAACTCCTCTACATTATGCTGCTTTGTATGGTTATACAGAAGTAGTAGAATATCTAATCGAAAATGGTGCTGATTTGGAAGTTCAAGATAATAGTGATAGAACTCCCTTAGACTTAGCTACTCAGAAAGGTTGCTTGGATATTTTAAAACGAGCACGATTAAACAAAGAACTATTGATTGCTGTGGAAAGTGGTGATTTCGATAAAGTTGAAGGTCTTATCAAGGATGGGGCTAGTTTAGAGGTCAGTGATAGAATGGGTAAAACTCCTTTACACAAGGTTTCTTGGAGCGGTCGTTTAAAAGCAGTAGTATGTCTTGCTAAAAATGGAGCTAACTTAGATGCTAAGGATAGAATGGGTAAAGTTCCCCTACATTATGCTTCTGAAAGAGGTAACTTAGATGTGGTAGAATATCTTGTCCAAGAAGGGGCTAACTTAGAAGCTAAAGATGACGGTAGTGTGACTCCTTTACATTATGCTTCTTTGCATGGTCATTTAAAAGTAGTAGAATATCTTATCAAAAAAGGAGCCAACATAAATGCTAAAGATAAAGGTGATGCAACACCTCTATATTATGCTACTTTAAATAACCGTTTGGAAGTAGTGAAATACCTTATCAAAAAAGGGGCTGATTTGGAGGCTAAAGACAATAGCGGTAAAACACCTTTAGACTTGGCTGCTCCAAGTTGTTATATGAACATACAAGAGATTTTAAAGCAGGTACAATTGGATAAAGAATTGTTGACTGCTGTAGAAAGTGGTGATTTAAGTGAAGTTGAAAATCTTGTTGTTAATAAGAATGCTGATGTTAATACTAACGTAGATAAGTACGACTGGACACCATTGCATTTTGCTGCTTCTGGTAGCAAGTTTGATATAGTCAAGTTTCTTTTTGATAAAAATGCTAATATCAAAGCTAAAGACATGTATGGCAATACACCTTTACATGTGGCTGCTCAGTATAGTAACAATCCTGGAACAGTTGAATTTCTTTTAGACAAAAATGCTGAAGGTATTAATGATGTAACTAATGATGGGTGGACACCTTTACATGTAGCTGTGAAAAGCAATAAATCAGATACAGTCAAGCTCCTTCTTGATAGAGGTGCTAGCATTGGAATTAAAGACAAACATAGTAGAACTCCTCTGCATGATGCTTCTCGAAATGGTCATTTAGATGTAGTAAGGTATCTTATTGAAAAAGGTGTTGATATTAATGCTGCTGATGAGGAAAATTGGACACCACTTCATTGTGCTGTATCGGAAGATCATTTAGATATAGTAAAGCATCTTATAAACAATGGAGCTAATTTTAATGCTAAAAACAGTAATGGTAAAGCACCGTTAGACATTGCTATTGACCAAGGATATGACAATATTAAGAAGTATTTAGAAAAAGTTAGTGAAGAAAAAGGAAAACGCAGACGCCGTCATCACCATGGAGATCATGCTCGTCATCATATGTCAAGAAAACCACTTGCTATAGATTCAAGTAATCAACCTAAGATAGTAGCAAGTAGTAGCGCAAGACCATCTTCATGGATAAATGATGTGTTTGGTTGGATAAAAGGCTCTGTAGATGGATTATTTGGTTCTAAACCTACATTATCTGAGGAAACATCAAGCACTTCAGGTACAATCTCACAAATTGATGCACCAATGGATGTAAATGGTACAATAATGTTACTTGACGTGCTTGTTAGAAAAGTTACAGGTCAGAAGTATATTTCTACAGTAGATCAATCTATATCTCCACTAGAGGCACAGGGATATACACTCAATATTACAAAGGGATTTGAGAAAGTAGTAGAGCAAGCTGGATTAAAAAGTGGTTTATCAATGCACCGGTTAAATATTGATTATATGGGAATGCAGAAAGAGATTACTAGAAAAGTCATGAGTGGTAAATTTGATGAGATTTCGGGAGTTTTAAACTCATACCTAGAAGAAGCATGTCCTGGTAGAGAAGCA
>JAODGC010000006.1:7961222-7971270 GCA_027574925.1 Ecitoglossa quadriceps | reverse complement strand
CATTCGAATCCTCAATGAAAGTACATCCAGATGAATGAAGCACAGTTGTGAATCAACATCCTTTCAATTGAAACATCTTTCTATACACTATACAACAATGTATTGTATTGAAACGTATTGAATGAAATGCACTTCTTAATCCTCATAAATGATGGTGAAAAACGGATGCACGATCACGTTCGACGCAGTTGAAGTTAAATTCGATCGCTTCATTCATTGGAGGCGGTAATGTGCCAGTAATGTCCGTATTAGTCGGTGGTGAGTATTGTCCAAGATGTAACAACATTCAATGATGAATGGTAAATCTTCTTAGTATACAGAGAACGGTAGCTGAATGATCAGACTGAATGATTCAGCAAAGGATTGAATATTTTGATTTGGAAGTGAAGTGGAGATAAAAGATGATTTTAAGGGTTGATAATGTAAGAAATCATCGATGGATTTTAAAAGTCATACATGTAATTAGTAGAAAATATAACTGGAAATATTTACTATTAATTTGGATATTGTTAATTGGGTATTTTACATGTTATAGGGAGTTTAACAAAGTATTACGTTTAGATTGAGTGGAATTATTTTGGGCCGTTTTTGTAATTAATTGTGGGAAAACTAATTATGATAAAAATACTAACTAAATTGTGATTGATTGTGAATATATTTGGGTTTACATATAATTTTTTTTTATTTCTATATCATAAATACTTTCTCTGCTATTGCACAATTTATAAACATCTGTCATAATCTTTCCACTTCAATGAACTGCAATTTCCACATTTATATCGTTTTTATGGCATTGACTGATTTTATATCCAAATTTTTTATATGTCCCTACCGGCAACAGGTTGTCCTTTAACGGGACTATCGGTTGGAATTGGTGAACTAATACATTTTCCCCAATTTTCCGCCTGCGTTTACCGCTGCTGGGCCGCAGTTCGACGCAATCGAACGCGCTCGCTAAACGAGCAGTCGAACCACCCCCAGCAACCCGTCGCCGAACACCCAAATCGTATCGGTTTGGAAAAGAGTGCTCAACAGGTTGAGCTCAACACCGCGATGGAATTAATTCCGATCGTAATCGAATCCATTTATTAATTTCCACTTTACAAATTGGAGAATTACAGAGAACATCATAGAGATAGCAAAGCAATGTTTAGAAAATCATAGCAAGTTTGTAAATTAATGCAGAACGATAATTTTAAAAGACGTGAATATAGAATTTTATGGAGTATTGGAGAAAAAATATCTATTATTGTTAAGAGTCATATGTAAAAGTTACAACGTGTTAAATAAAATGATACTTTTCATTTGCTAAAAATAAAAGTATCAAACATAATATTTTTTATCTGGTTTCATAATACAGATAAAAATTTTATATTTGGAAGAAAGATTAAAAATATATTTGGGAACCTACAAAAAAAATTTGAATACATAATTGTTATTAGTTTCTTAGTTAGAAGGTAATTAGTGTAGGCACCTTTGTACTCATCCACCCGTTTTGAATGTAAAGTTTAAAAATTTATTGCTAAATAACAAAAGGCAATAGAAAGTTGCTTTTTATACTATTTAATACAAAATTTATTCTACTATTATAAATAAAAATTATATTAATATGGCTTTTTTAAATAAATAGTTACAGGGTATTTAGTCAAACCGTGTTTTCTTCTGTAAACAAATTAAAATTATAACTTTAACATTTTTTCCTGTTACTAGTAATAATGACAGAACATTTATGTTTTGGGATATTCTTAACAATTTATCTACCTACTTTGATAAATATTTTTAAGATATAATCTTAATTAATTTAGACACTAACAGGTGATTTGTTAACTCTGTCACTTTTCAAATGTTTTCTCTTAGTTAATACCTAATTTTCTTTAATTTAATTTTTAATATTCTTTCCTTTAAATCAATGTTTCTTAACTTTAGAATAATTACACATTGTGTTACTGTATTCAGTAGAATTGATTGATATTTTGGGTGTATCCCTCACGTGGAAATAATTAATCGATGCGTACCACATGCTCATCAACTTCATCAGCGCAAATGACCCAAAACGACTCTTCCAACGCTCCCATGCGAACCCTCCCAACATTCGATGTACCCAACTCTTCTCAAACCAAGAAACCCATTCATTGCTTGAGGGCCAAACCCATCAGACAGACATCAGTCGAATGTCTTCAAAGCATATCTCTCTCTCCACGCTGAAAAAGCCACTAATACTCTTTATACGCCGCTTTTTATAAATGATAATAAATACGCAAGACACGAAGATGCCACTCGGAGGCGGACAGCTGGGGCGGGAAGTGAGTAGCCGAAGGAAATCATAGGTCGCCCGCTTGATCGGGCCCAATTATTTATCGATTCCGTGCGATGCCGTGATTAGGCTAATTATTTACCCATTGCGGGCTGTGCGGGCCGTATGCTGATCGATAATTATTTATCGATCAAGCTAGCATACCCAAGACAATGAGCTGTATTTAGAATGAGGCAAGTCGTGAAGGTCAGCTTCACATGCAACCGACGAGAAGAATCATTTACTGCCATGATATTTGATTGAAAAATTATTATTATTCCAAGAAGGAAAAAGATAGGTAGATGAAAGTTGAGAGGTTTGTAAAACATTATTGTACGGATTTAATAGAATTTAGTTGAGCAATTTCTGACATAAACTGAATTTATTGTTGATTTTTAAAGTTTAACTTAGTTTTCAGAGGAATCAGAAACTTGATTGTTTATGAATTGCTCAGTAGAAGGTGTAATATTGTTAGGTAAGAAACCAAATAATTCCGTAGTAAAGTAGAATAAATTTGCAATCCAACAATGTTAAATAAATTAAAATTATTTATTTTGTTCTTCGGTAAATAAATTATGAATTACGTAAAGATATAATGTTCATGAGAAAATATCAAATATTGTATTATACTCGAAAACACCTTGTAACTATAAAACTGTTTAAAATAATTGAATGAAATTTGGTGTACTTACAAACAAAGAAATTTTCTATACGCTATAATTTAGAACATTTTTTTATTACAAATAGTTAATTAAATATTAATTTTTAAATTGTCAATTTGTTATTTTAGAAAAAAAATTATCTATTTTAGAAAACACTTTGTATCTTTAAGAATATTTACTGTATATTTACAAAAATACTACTGTTTATATAAAGATAAATTGTCTATTAACTAGTTCAAAAAAAAATTAATTATCTATTATTGTTATTCAATTATTATTTTTTGAAATTCAAATATGCTTTTATAAAGAATTGAATGTAAATATTTTAAAAAACACCTTGTTACTTTAAAACTCTGTAAAGAATATAAACAAAATTATTACTCCTTATAAACAAACAAATTCTCTAATAGTCAGTGTTAAAAAAATTAAATTATTGCAAATGGTTTCTTGAATATTAATTATTAAATTCTCAATTATTAAAAAAATAAGTATTTTAAAAAACACTTTGTATCTTTAACAATATTTACTGTAAAATTACAAAAATATTATTGCTTATGAAAAAATAAATTATCTATTACGCAGTTTCTATAGAAAATTATTATTTATAATTATTAATTAATTATTATTTTTTGAAATTTAACTTTTTTGTTTTTTTAGAAAACACCTTGTAAGTGTAAATAAGTTTGTAATATTTACAAAAAATTAGTACCACCAGTAAACAATAAAATTCTCTGTAGATGGCTTTTTAGAAATAATGTTTATCACTGATGGGTAATTAATTATTAATTTTCAAAGAACCAAATTATTTTTTCAAAATCAAATTGTGTTTTAAAAAACTATCTAGAACTTTTTAAATATTTACTTTATTAAACCAAAATTTTTTCTTATGATAAACAACTAAATTATCTAGAATTTGCATTTTAGAAAATTTATTTAGCTCCCGTCGTAGTTGAGTTATTAATTTTGAAACATTACTTTTCTGTTTTGTCCTTTGATTGCCTTTTTTCTTAATCCACTCCTTCATTGTTTTATCACCTCCAATGATGATTTCTTCATCGTTTTTTTCTTGTTCCCTACGTGTAATTATCGAAGGTGCCGCCTGTCTTAATGATCCTTGCAGGTCGACCACTCTAGCCGTGTCTCTGTGATTGATTATCCTTCAATGCATCCAAAGATGAGGCAACCACCATCTATAGCTCGCTGCCTCGTCACAATCTAATTTTCCGGCGATTTTTTGCCGCCGCCGCATTACAAATATCATTACGTTCTTCGGCAATCAGCCGATGCCTTTTGACGTCTGCGAGGCGGGCGATTCCCAGCGCAGGGTTATCAATAACTTTTATTCATCAGCACGAGTCTTTGAGTGATGCGGGCCGTGGCAAGCAAGTTATCATTATAATCATATTAAGCGGGGTCGTTTAGAGGCGGCCGGCGACCGTCGATGGCTTCAATACGCCTTCGGCAGCGGGCTGAACGCGCACAATATTGATTAGCTCGAGTATAGGTTTTCGCCGCTTTTTGCCGCCGCCGCCGTGCCGCTCGATGAGGTGGAGTCGCATCATTAGCCGGACCAGCACAGGCCGTTGGTACTTCAGGTAATAATCGGTACGCAGGTTAGTCAAGAAGAGAAGGAGGTGAACATTAAGCAAATCAGTCAAAATTATTCGGATTTATTCGGAGAGCATTTAGGTTTTTCCATCCTACGATCCAAAAAAATGGAGAAAAAGGAAAGAGATTATGTGGCTATAACTTTGTTCCTAATACAATTACAAACTCACAAAAATTACTATGCATAGAAGAGGTAATATTCTATCAATGATATCAATATGAATAAATAATAATGAGTGGATGTTTAGTAATTAATTATTTAAATTATTGTGTTTCTTAAAATAATCACATGTTGTTATTACACTAAATCATCTATAACTTACATAATAATATTATTAATAAAATTATGTTTTACCAATTTATAAACAATTAAATTCTGTACAAACTACTTTTAACGGATTAGTAATATCATTTATCGTTTATTAGTTATTAACATTTAAATCACATTTATACTTTACTTGCAATACATTATAGCCCAACTTATATATTAATTTATAATTTAATATAACATTGTCAATTATCAGAATATAATCTTACAAAAATCACAGTATAAAGTATAACTTATATACTTTGAATTTTATGAATATAAATAAATTTCAACCAGTAGATTTTCTGTAATTAATTATTTAATCTATTAAGTTATTTTCAGCAATAAAAAGTTCTTATTTTACTAAATCTCCTGTATATTCTACAATTAAATCACTAAGAATATTTTTTTTAACTATGTGATAAACAATTAAATTTTGTACAAATATACGTTAACAGATAGTTAATATCATTTGTTGTTTATTAGTTATTAACATTTCAATCACATTCATACTTTACTTGGAATATTTTATAGCTTAACATATTTATTGATAAATAATTTAATATAACATTATTAGTTATCAGAATATAGTTTTACAAAAATCACAGTATAAAGTATAACTTATAAACTTTGAACTTCATAAATACAAGTAAATTTCAAGTAGTAGATTTGCTGTAATTAATTGTTTAATCTATTAAGTTATTTTCAGCAATAAAAAGTTCTTATTTTACTAAATCTCCTGTATATTCTACAATTAAATCACTAAGAATATTTTTTTTAACTATGTGATAAACAATTAAATTTTGTACAAATATACGTCAACAGATAGTTAATATCATTTGTTGTTTATTAGTTATTAACATGTAAATCACATTTATACTTTACTTGGAATACATTATAGCCCAACTTATTTATTAATTTATAATTTAATTTAACATTGTTAATTATATTAGTATAATTCTACAAAAAGTACAGTATAAAGTACAATTTATATAATTTGATTTTTAAGAATATAAGTAAATTCTAGTATGTAGATTTTCTGTAATTAATTATTTAATCCATTATGATATTTTCAGCAATAAAAAGTTTATATTCTACTAAATCTTCTGTACCTTCTACAATTAAATTACTAAGAAGATCTTATTTCTCAAAATTATAAACAATTAAATTTTTAACAATTCTTAATTTACAAATTGTTTCCATCCCTATTACTTTATTAGTTATTAACATTTCAACCACACCCATACTCCACATCCATCTCATTTGCTACAAAAACCTCTATATCTGACAAGTTTATTTAATAAAATAAAATATGGAAAGAGCACAATTTGCTTGTTTTGCTTTACTCACCCGTGGTGAATAAATGCATCATTTCATACCGCATTTTGTCATAATCGTGATAGTCATAAGAAGAAGAATGTCCCAACGACAACTGAACGTTTATTAACGGCGTGATATCCGCAATAAAAGAATGCCCAGGTCCATCCAGCAGTACGCTTTGGCCGTAACGAAATTCTTAATTAATTATTATTTTTCCCCGGCCGGTCACCATGCACCGGACTCTTTGTTTTTCAGTTGTGCCCTCAGTTATTTCTCGGTGCTCGCAGTGCGCACATCTGGAGACGATTTAATTCGATTCGTTGTCGATTTTTCGCATCTCTGAATCGCGAGACGCTTTGTCTCCGCGCTTCTTCATATGCTTGATGTGCCAGAGAAGCATCTAGTGTCTCTTCTTTGGTTGTTGTTGATGGGTACAGATGCTGG
Organism: Ecitoglossa quadriceps; assembly: GCA_027574925.1. Lineage (NCBI taxonomy): Eukaryota > Metazoa > Arthropoda > Insecta > Coleoptera > Staphylinidae > Ecitoglossa > Ecitoglossa quadriceps. The sequence goes on along the minus strand of JAODGC010000006.1, from coordinate 7,964,636 downwards.
TGTCCAAGGCAACGTTTACGATCTGCGTCGAATGCATTTTCAAACTCATTTCGTGACCATCACACAAAGTCCGAGCAAAATTGTTTAATGTCTGATTAAATGTACGAATTTCATGTGATGCATAATAAAAATGTTTATTGTGTTGTCTTACAGGGAATTTGGAGATGTTTTATTTAAGGTTGGTGGGAGATCAACTTGGAAATGAGATGAAACCATTGTTTAACATTCGATAACAATTTAAATAATAAAGATAGAAACTTTTTTTTTTCTTTCGCTTGTAGAGAATTTAATTGTTTATTATATACGAGAATTGTATTTAATTGTTGTAATAATTGTGGTTGTTACAAGGTGTTTTTTGTAACTAGCAATGTTCACACTACTCAAGATAACAAAGAAAAGTAAATAATTTCTTCAGCAACAATTACTGTATATTATTTATTCATATTGATACATGTAAAAGTACATTAGTTACTCTTTACAATGTAATTTTTTATGATGTTCTAACTTGATTAATCACTAAGTTATCTTTTGTATAATTTCAACATTTCTATGACTTTTACTATGTTTTCCTTTGGATTTTATTGGTGTTTCAGTCTGTATTAGTGTTTGTATTTTAGTTAATGATGAAATCTGTCTGTAATCCCAACAAAAAGAATGCACTTTGATGCATTTCGATGCATTTCGACCGGCTGCATGCTCGTTTCTCATCAAGTCCATCAGATCAGGTCCAGACGAAGAAGAACTGCCGTAATGCGATTATAATTACACTCAATCGTAATATCCCATGAGTTCAACTGAAGAATGGATTTTTCGCATAGATTGCAGAATGCAGAATACGTTCTGTTTAATGTTAACCATAAAATCTTATATTTGATAAAATAAAATATAAATTAGTAAAATAAAAAAGTGAAGAAATAATTAGAGTTTAGTATGCAGACGAATAATCCGTTAATAATTCTTGGATTTTTCTCGAAAATTTATTATCTGTAGATAAACACTTGTGCTTTAAACTAGGCAAATTTCAATTTTCAGTGTTTTTTTTAGGGTGGTTATTGGAATGTTCTGGAAATAATTGCATCTTGATGTGATTTTATGCTAGAGCGAAGTAATTAGTTAATAACTAATTATTCAGTTTAATAATTCAAACGCTATAACATGTAGTTTATAAACAATTTATTCTTTTATCTATACAATAATTTTTGTTTTAAAATTTCGTTTGGAAATATTATTTATTTTAAATTTAGTGACGTACTAACAGATGCATGTATATTTCAGATCTTAAACTTTAAAAATTAATAAAAAATATAAATATATATTGTACCGCATTAATATTTTAAAAATTATTAGACAATATCAGTGTATTTTATATTTTGTTAAGAAACATTTTATACTTAATTGTTAACCCTAATTAATTAATTTTATTCTATGTCAACACCAATTTTGACTGTATTTTTGTAACTTCACATTTAGTAGTTAATAACTAATTGTCTAATTTAACAAGACAAACATTATATATTGTATCTTATTAAAAATTTATTCCTTTATCTAAATTATCATTTTTGTTTTAAACTCTCATTTCTAAATAATATTTATTTTAAATTTAGTGAAGTACTAACAGATGCAAGTATATTTTAGATATTAAACTTTAAAAATTAATAAAAAATATAAATATATATTGTACCACTTTAATTTTTTAGAAATTATTAGACTATGTAATTTTCTTTTATATTTTATTAAGAAAAAGTTATTAATTAATTACTAACCCTAAATAAATAATTATATTCTAGGTCATTACCAATTTTGACTGTATTTTTCTAACTTCAAATTTAGTAGTTAATAACTAATTGCCTAATTTAACAAGGCAAACATTATATATTGTATCTTATAAATAATTTATTCCTTTATCTAAATTATAATTTTGGTTTTAAAATTTCATTTGAAAATATTATTTATTTTACATTTAGTAAGATACTAACAGATGCAAGTCTATTTTAGATATTAAATTTTAAAAATCAATAAAAAATATAAATATATATTGTACCACTTTAATTTTTTAGAAATTATTAGACTATATAATTTCCTTTTATATTTTATTAAGAAAGAATTATTAATTAATTGCTAACCCTAAATAAATAATTATATTCCAGGTCATTACCAATTCTGACTATATTTTTGTAGCTTCAATTTCATTAGCTAATAATTAATTATCTAATGAATCAAAATAAACATTATTACTTGTATCCTATAAACAATTTATTCCTCTATTCACAATGTAATTTTTGTTTTAAAATCTCATTTCTAACTAATATTTATTTTAAAGTTAGTGAAGTACTAACAGAAGCAAGTATATTTTAGACATTAAACTTTAAAAATTAATAAAAAAATATAAATATATATTGTACCACTTTAATTTTTTAAAATTAAATAGATAATGTAACTTTCTTTCTTATTTTGTCATTAAAAATGTATTATCTAATTGCTAACAATAATTAATTAATTTTATTCCATGTCAACACCAATTTTGACTGTATAATTCTGTAGCTTCAATTTGATTAGTTAATAACTAATTCTTGAATTATTCAAAGTGAATGTCCTAAAGTGTAGCTAATAAAACATTTCTTGCTTTATCCGCTCTATAATTTTCAAGAAAAAATCCCGCCTCCAAGGGTCTGATTCCGTTGATTTTGTAAACTACTCCCAAGATGCTTGCGCTCGTGAATAATGAGCTTCATTAGCAACGTCGATGTCGCTCTATTGATGAATACTCCGTCCTTCAAGCGTGGCAACTCAACGCAGCTAATCAACGATTCCTCCACATCTTGCCGCCTCCATCACCCTCAAACACCCTCCGTTTGCCATTCCACTGCCTGTTTACCGTCCTGTTCGCCAAACACATCCTGCACCCAGCGAGTTTTCTGCGTATTTGCATGTCCGCGCCGCCCCCCGACAGCAGCATCAGTGTATAATCTATGTGCGAAATCAATTACTAATATTGATCCTTCGTGATTAGGTATTCTCTTTAATTTCCGAGTCGATCTAATCCCTTGGCCTTCGCCGCCTCGTCGCACCCTCGAGCAGCAGCAGCGGCGGAGATATACAGGAGGTGGAGGCGGCATCGGTAGTCGCATTGGCACAAGCAACAGCAGTAAATATTGCTTTCAGAAATTAATTTATTCCATTACCTTTCAATTCATTAATATTTCATACAATCATAGCGGGCGCGAGAGTTTAAAGCCCTCTGAACGGCGGCGGCGGCAGAGGTCGAGAGGGTGGCAAATGTTTGCATGTTTGGAGATGCAAAGCTTTTCGACCTCAATCCGCAATCTCCGATGTGGAAATTCATTTTTATTGTGATGTTGGTTGCTAGTGTCATGAATAAACATGTTCTTGGAAAATGTCACTATAACTTTTCTT
>JAODGC010000006.1:7924268-7955001 GCA_027574925.1 Ecitoglossa quadriceps | reverse complement strand
AAGACAGCTGTCTTAGAGATCGCGCGAAGCGCGATCTCTTTAACGACTTCGCCGGCAGAGCCGGCGAAGTCGTTATAAGATGGGGCTTCGACGGCTCTGCCGTCGAAGCCCCATCCTAGGCAGTACGCCCATGTCTTTTTTTGTTAGAAGTTTCTGTAAAACGCCCCTACCGGCGTTGTGGACCGAACCCAAAACCTTTGGGTTACCACGCCCAGCCCCACACTATTGAGCCATATTACTAGCTGAGGGGGAGGAGATCATCAGATATATATATATATATATATATATATAATATAAGCAAACTAAATACGAAAATATTTCAGACTTTTTTTTTTACTGTAGGCAACCCATCTTCCATATATATTTGAATTTATATTGCATTTATGGAATATTCATAAGTCCAATGCAACTTGAAGTTACTCCAAACTTTTCGTAAAAACTCGCTGACATTGAGAACCGAACTCGGGACCCCTTCGTCACTGCGCCTAGCTCTAAGCCACTGTGCCACAGCACCACTTACAAAAACTGAAACATTTATTTATTATTATACCATCCCATATTGTACTATACTGTATTACTATGCCAAATAAAACAAGCAAATGAAACTAATCTTTAATATTGTGATGAAAAAAGAACATAAATAGGTTAAATGCAAAGTTTCTTTTTATTCAAAATATATTGTAGTTCTGAAAAGAACTATTTTACTTTCTTTGGCAACCGGCATGGGTGAAGAACACACTGGTTTGATGCTGCAATTGAAGTCCTTGGATCCAACTAGTTAAAGGATTACTGAAAATAAATTACACACAAATTAATGTTACTTCTGCTTATGTTTTACATATCGTGAAAACATTATGTTTTTTGTTAGAAATTAAGTTGTCAAACTCAATATCGAAAAAGAGATGAGTTGCACTCATATTTCGATGGCTTAGATTTCTTCAGCGCACGTTGACTTTAGGTGTAACAAAGTTATAACATTTTGCACAAATGATCTTAATTATCAAACTGTTATTGATTCCTGCTTATGGACTATGTTGCCTATGTAATTTAATGCTAATATGCACTAGAAAAACAAAGCTAACACAAACTGGACACTGAAAACTTTCCACTTAATCCACGCACAGAAAACATCATAAAACAATTTAATTATGTCACAGCACAAGAACCAATGTGTATTTAAAAGATAGAATTAAACATGTTAGGATGCATGCGCATCATCCGATGGGCCAAGTGCAACTGGTAAGCACATTAAAACGTATTGCAATGGTTGCGGCGAATGTAAACAATAACAAATGCCCCTCGCTTGTTATTGCTTTAGACTTTGATACCTGGCTTACCTACCGACTCACGCACGAGTGAAGTCATAGCTAAACAATTACCTATGTTTTATAATTATAAATGCACTCTTTCATTTGTTGCGCATGCATTCAAACACAAAAAGCCAATTATTCTAATAAAAGATTTCATGGAGCATGTAAATTTTATCGTATGAATTTAATCTAAGAAATGTGGCTTTACGGACAAAGAAAATTGTAGAGAACAATAATTGTCTAGCGATTAATGTAAATACGGGGAGCACGCAGAAGAAGAATAATTATAATTCTACTTGCGATCAGAACAATAAAATTGTAGTTATAATTCATCAAATAGTATAGTATGATAACTAGTAAATGCTAACGGATGTGATAATCTTGAGAGTAATAAATTCCAATTTACAAACTTACTTGCGAATTAATATAAACCCTCTCACTCCTTCTCGGTGTGTCGATTGATATCCATTCTGGCCACCCTCGATTACCTGTGCATAGAGTAATACAGCAACCTTCCAAAATATTTCGGAATTGAACGTCGTTTGTGTCCTGTCTGGTGCCTTTGGCAGTCTTCGCACTCCAAGAAAGAACGCCCCATGTCCCAATACAATAATTAGGACGCCCCTGTACAAATTATAACTCACTATCTAATTTAATTCTGTTATTTCCGAGAAAATAAAACAATGATGCAAATTTCGTACTTAATTAAAATAGTAGGATAAAACCAGTAGTAGAAGGCAACTCATTAAAAAGAAAATGTGGGTAAAATATTTTCGGGCACTTAAAACAGTGCTAAAAGTGTCTTTTAGCAATTGGGCCGATTTTTAACTAGAAAATCCTGATTAAATATTTGGTTTATCCCTATGATACCCAGAATTATTACATTTTTTCTGACGCGTGTTTCACAATAGATAACTTACTTTTGTTTAACCTCAAATACATCAAAAAATCTAAATAGAAGGCAATTAGTATTTTAATTTTCTGGACTTTTACGACTTATGCCAGAAATCTATTGAATCTAATCCAATAATGTTTAAAAATAAAGTGTTCTGTTTATTTCGCTATTTAAATTACCTGGTTCTAAAATTGATTCTTAGGTAGCGCGCCATGTATCGTTTTAGAATAAATTAATTTATATAGCTTTTAATAGGAACTGGTAAGATTTGTGCTGTATCAAACGATAACTACTTTGGAATTAAATTAGCTGTCGCTAAACATCAAGTAATTACCTCTTACACAATGAAGGCGCGGTTAAGCTGCAATTTTATACCACCAATTTTAGAAAAACAACAAAAAGATGAATTTAGAAGCTACCTTGCATCTACTTCCTAATTATTCAAATAATTAAGCAGATTATAGAATAAAGCGCCTGTATTCAGTCTTAAACTATCGATAGATATGAACAGTTGTACGTATTAAAGATTATCCCTAAAAATTGGGAACAAAATTTGAGTGGATTGCATTAATTATATAAATACTGGGTATGTTGCTGTATTTGAAATAAGCAAAGCGAGGTCAGTGTCGACCCAAGTGACGATCCCGTCGATTCTGTTGCCATCGGTGCGGCGTTTGTGTTCAGCGAAGCACGTTTCTGATCCCCGAGTGTCTATCAAAAATCAAAACGTTTTAATTAAATCACTTCATTCAGGGATTTATTCAACACTGCTGCATGTAACATCACAGTTTATACATCTCAACCTGTCGACAAATACGTAGGGAGTAAAATAGTAAGTTGCTGTTCTCATGTTGTTCACGGCTTTTCGTATTACGTCGCTACAATCGCCGCTTGAATTATTACAATCTATTAATTATCTTAAACTTTCTAGGGCAATACGCAATCACTGTTTCTTATCACACAACGCCTGAATTCCCCAGAGAAAATATCTTATAAATGTTCGAAGTAACTTGTATCTAAATGAGATTGATTTGTGGATCCTCTTTTAAGGTTAGTTTATTATGTTTATTCATTGGATTCGTTGATTTTGAGAAATCCAAACAAATAATTGAATTATTTTGAGATTGCAAAAGTATATGAGAAGTGCCAACTGCAACTTTGTGCATCAGTGCTTTGATGCAATACAAAAATAAGTTTGCTAAGATTACAGCATTGAATAACACTTAAATGCATTTTATATGACTGAAATTTACTTTTTGTTACCTAATCAAAATCATTGTCATCAGTTTGAGTGAAATTGAATGTGATACAATAAAAAGTGTTCCTACTCTATGTATATCAGTGACAAATTTGTTATAAGCTTTTGTTTTAACCTTGGAACTATTATTTAAAAGTTGTTTGAAGGTAGCATTAGGTGTAAATGATTGACATAGTATGCTTCACTTGTTGACAATTAATGCAATGTTAAACCCAATCAAAAGACAAGATTTGTAAACTAAATAGATTATTTATAGCTGAAATTACACACATTCATATCTGATAAAATCATCGCTTACGTAAGCTGAGCTGATATTTAATTTACTCGCGAGGACGGGAACCTGACGCCAACAATTTGCATGCTTATTGTTTTTGTTGTTTTAGGTAAATGGTTTAATTGACGACAGAACGGAATGTAATTTAATGAAGTATTGCATTTTTTTTTTCAGATGTGTTTTATTCGCTCGTGAGTGAGCATGTAAAGATGATCACGTTTCTTGATGTAAGAATGCTTCATTTTGCTGGAGGCTAAGCTAGTGTCTATTGTGGTATATAAACAAATAACACACGCAAACGGAATGGGAAGCAGTGGGCGCACTTCAAAAAGCACCTCACTCCCAGAGCGTGTTGCCCAAACTTATTATGCACACGGATTGCTTTGTGCGTCTTACCCAAAATTTGTAATTACTATTGCAACATTGATTGCATTGATTTGTTGGTATGATATTGTTCTTTTCCATAATTTTACAAAGTTCTTATTACATATAAAACTTGCAGTTATCCACTGTTAAACTTACCACTTTCTGGCAATCCTACGATTATCTGGAGTAATGGAACTATTCCAATCTCAACCGAAATCACTCCAAAATTCTACGTCCAACAAGTTGTTCTCAAAAGTGCTGTTATCCCATGGAATCCTACATTGGTTGTAGGAGACGCTTTCCGAGCACCTCTTTACGAATCTTTCAAACTTCTAGACATTGTTCGAAATTATCAAGATCCAGTTTCAATGAAAACCCTCGGCCATGTGTGCTTACACGTAGAGTCAATCAAAAAATCCAAACAAAACAAATGCGGGGTTCTACCTGAATACTCTTGTTTGGTACTGTCACCAGCTAACTTCTGGAAGCAAGATGTTCAACAATTTTCACAGGACTCTTCAATTCTCACTACAATTTTCAATTACCAGAATCTTCAAAAGGGCAAAACATCTGTGGCAGAAATGCTCCTCGGAATGCATTTAGTTGACACTGGCATAAAGCGCTATCCACTACGAAATCGCCAACGAGTTTTGCAATATGCAGTAACTTTATTCTTCAGTGAGCACGATGAACAATTTATTAGCGGCCTCAGAAGCAAACTAAATCAACTTTATCCACTTCACAAGGCGAAGAATATAAGTGACAATGATTATGACTTAAATCAAGAGGAAACTGTTTTCATTAATTATCCTGGAGAAATCAGTTACTATGAGTACATCCCCATCAGCATAACTTATCTTCTGCTATTCTTCTACTACTATTTTTCTGTGCGGAAGATTGAGTTGATCAGCTCCTGCGTTGGAATGGCGATCACAGTATTGATCACAGTGCTTAGCAGTTTATTTATGACTTTGGGTGTTTGCTTTTTCTTTGGACTTACATTAAGTGTACACAACAGACAGGTTTTTCCGTATTTAGTAATTTTAGTTGGTTTGGAAAATGTGCTAGTGTTGACGAAAAGTGTGGTATCAACCCCTACACATCTGGATATCAAAATTCGAGTTGCGCAAGGTCTCAGCAAGGAAGGATGGTCCATTACTAAAAATCTGATGATAGAAATCACAATCTTGACGATTGGTTTGTTTACATTTGTGCCAGCTATTCAAGAATTATGCATATTTTCAATTGTGGGATTGATGAATGATTTTCTTTTACAAATGTTGTTCTTCTCCACAATCTTGGGAATTGATACCAGGAAGTTGGAAAACACAGAGAAAGGTTTACGAAACAATTTTAGAACAACATTGTATCAAACTCAAACTTATGAGAAAACACCATCTACCCCAACTACAATGATGGGTGTTGGAATGAACAGATCAAAGTCACATCCAAGGTTGAACACGATTCCTACTAATATAGTAGCTGGAGGACAAATAAAATCGAAAATCCCAAAGAGATTACGCCTTGTGAATATATGGGCAAGAACAAGATTTTTTCAAAGGGCTTTTATGATACTCATGGTTGTATGGATTGGGATGATACTGTACAACAGTGGAATTGCCGAGCAATATTTTTCTGATTTGAACGACGCTATGAAATTTGTTGCCAATCGCACTGATGAGCCACAAGCAACACAAACATACAACCTATTGCCGATTTTGAATAGCAATGAGAAGTATATGGTAAATTTTGTTACGGAGAAGAGTATGCTGAATTACCACAATAATAGTGATGATATCAATCGATTGAAACACACCGATTACAAACCATGGCTGAGTTTAAGCACACAGCATTGGACGAGTATTTTACGGAAGTATAATATTAGTACGAGCGGAGGATATGTTGCAATTCTACCGAGTATTCAGATTTCGCATGTGATTGCTCCGGAGCAGGCTGTATTGTTACGAAATCCGGATGAGAAGTATGGAAAGTTTGAGTGGCAAGCATTGGCGCTTGCATTGGATCCGATTGATTTTAGCGGTTGGTTGATTATAATATATAATTAAATATCAATAAATGTGAACATATTTAATATCTTCTTTAAATTTCAGAAAGTGTGGGTGGTATTCCGGCACATTATCCTCAAAATGACCGCCCGTTTTATCCTACTTCGCCCATGGAGTTATTTCTCACGGCGATTTTGTGCCTTATTAGTGTGATAGTCCTGGGGTACACTGTTTTTGTATTGTATAAATGTATTTGTTCGCGGAATTATGCAGAGTGGAGGGCGTCGTGGACTAGCGATAAGTCTGACAATGAAAGTGATGTACCCGTACTATTAGAAGTGAGTACAATAATAATAATAAAAACCTGCCGAGAATCCAATTGGATTTGGTTTTTTCTTAGGCTGTACCCGTTGTGATGGATGGACATAAACAAGAAATTGAATGTCTTGCGACAGATGGTCGTTCAATTGCAAGCACTTGTCTTGGAGGAAATCTCAAAGTTTGGGATACAATAACTGGAGAGCTGGTTGCCTGTATCGATCGTGGTTCTCCTGCAAAATTCAACAAATTTGTGCTTTCGCAACCAGAAGATGAAGAAAACCTCTCCGATTACGAGTCTGCATCACCACCTTCCAGGGATGAAGATGTTGTTACCTTTTTAAAGAAAAAGATCAACACTAAATTCGTTAATCTTAGAATGCAGGATGTTGACAAGTCCAAAGACTTTGATTTTGGGGACGAATACAAACAGATTTCCAATGTGAACGTTTCTAATTTGAGAAATCGTACTAAAAAGGATGATGCGACTTATGATTGGAATGATGACGACCATTATTTTTTTGCGGAACGTAGTCGAAGTGAAGCAATTGACATTATAAATAATAGTCGCGAACACTCTCAGCAACATCGAAAGGACAGTAATAATAGTTATGGTAGCAATAACAGTAATAGTTTGGTGGGTAGTCCTCCAAGAGGACAAGAGGCTACGTCAGCGCAAGAAAAGGTGCCTTCAATTTGGTGCATGGATTATGTAGATAATTTAGTTGTGATTGGTTGTTCGGATGGCAGATTAGAATTTTGGGAAGGTACTACTTCAAAGTTTAAAGTAAGTTGATATATCAACTAATCGATCAATAAATTCATCTTAATCATTGTTTCAGTGTACATGTGAAGACCGAACTGGTTCCGGCGTAACTAACGTGAAAATTGTTGGATCTCGCGTGGTTGCTGCCCGTATTTATGGTACCTTAGACTTTTTTCAACTGCAAACATACACTCAAGGTAGACCTATCGATTGGAACTTTACTTGCGCTTATCGCAGAACGCACGTTAGAACGGGCAGCGCTGGATCTATTTCCGACTTTGCGCATCACTCTCAAGACAATACCAAAGAAGATCTTAGATGCGTTAAAGTATTGAGTACCAAAGCTCATCAACAACCCATCACATGTCTCGACAGCGAAGGTGGGCGAGTGCTGACTGGATCGCAAGATCATACGTTGAAAGTGTTTCGCATTGAGGATGGTAGCCATCTTTATACTTTACATGGGCATTATGGTCCCATTAGTTGTTTGTTCATAGATAGGATAAGTCCTGCTACCTCAGGGAGTGGGTCCCAGGATGGAATGTTATGTGTCTGGGATCTTATAACAGGTAAGTAAGAAGAGATTCAATAAAGTATGTGCTACCATTAGATTCCTTTCTGTCTCAGGTGCTTGTATGTATAGTATACAAGCCCACGACGGGTCTATCATGTCTTTAACGTACTCCGCGTCCTACGTCATTTCCTTGGGCGTCGATGAGAGGATATGTGTGTGGGAAAGATTCCAGGGTCATCTGTTAAACACTTTACAAGTAAATGGGACATTTACGTGCCAAGTGTTAATGTTGACACCACATCTGGTCATTACTGCGCGTTCGGGAGGACTTGCTTTATGGGATGTGCGGCGGGGAGAAAATGTGAAATCGATTATCCTGGGACATTCGCCTTATGTTTTTGTCAAACAGCTAGTAGTATTGAGGGACGCCGTCCTTTGTGACTTTGGGAATCAACTGCGTATTGTACGCTTTCCTTTGATCACCCACAAATATGACTAGTAAGAGTATTTAATTTAACTGGTATAGTCCATTCGAATCACTATTGCTTTTCACTGCGTTTTGTAATGATGTACAAAGACCAAAGTCATTGATTATAGAAATTATTCATTTGTAAGCTGAAGCAAGAGCCATGATGTTTATTTACTGACTAATGTTAGAATTAATTAAATAATTGAAAACTACTAAAAGTGGATGTAGATAGTTTGTACGACTAGTTTTTTATATTTATGTTAAAAATAATAATAAACGATTGTTTAACTATAACATCCAAGTTCCTATCTGAAAGAATGGTGCCATTTTCAGTATTTTTGATTAGATCACAACAAATTTAAATGGTTGCTATAACGGTCAAGCGGATATATAAATAGTATTTGGCCTGGAAACACTGGTAATAAAAATAACCCACGCTAAAAAAGTTGAACTCTTTCAAGTTCTAACACGATCTGTTTTGCTACCTGATTCATTTGTTTGGCGAAAATAAGCCAAAACTCTCCGATTACGCAATAGTACGCAGTTGCAGACTATGCAATTACAGCTGCAAGTTCTTCCAGTATGTTAATTAAAAATCAACTGCATGAATCATAAACAATTGTGTATTAGTGTAAAGTATAATATTGTCAGTGTTGTGCACGCAATAAGCCCAGTTTGTCGTCGCATCGCAAGTCGCGCGAATCCAAGCAGAGTTCAAGGATTTTCACGTCGTGTTTGAAAAAAACGCGAACAACGGAACCCACCGGTCGCACACCGGCAGGCTTTACTTAAACCTAAAACTTATGGTTTAAACTGGTTGGTCCAATTTGACCAACAACCGTTGCAGCAAGGTGGATGTTAAGAACTTGAATGTTTGATGCGCAAACTCGTTAAGCGCTTCAACCGGCTGGAAGTTGGAAGCGTTCGTGTTGCAAACAATTACCATCATCGACAATTGTAACATCCGATCAAGGCATCTGACGATCCGTCTTCAAGGTGAGTACAAAACACAATTGCGTTCAGTGCACGCTTTGGTACGGTTTACTCATTACCATTTTGTTTGTGCGCAATGAGACAATCATTATTTTAGTTTGCATTGGCGTTTGCATTGATTTTTGCTTGATTTTGTGTTTAAACAAGATTTGATGTTGATTAAAGTGTGTTACAATTCTAATTGCGCGTTAGTGTAACTTTAGTGGGTTGCTAGTATTTGGAACAGCGTTGAAATTAATATTTGTGCCAAGTTTAATCCTAAAATAGACATCAGTATATTTGTTTCCGATATAACGTTCGTGTAAACTACAACTGCACTTTAAGGGTACTATAAAGATTATATTTTTTAATAAATGTCCTAATATTTTAAAACAAAAATTAATTGATTTCTTCAACTTTTAGATGGATTACACAAAAAGGAAATTGGTCAATCTCCACGACACTAAGGACTACACAGATTGCACATTTATCTTCCCATCTTCAAATATAAAAATACAAGCCCATAAATTCCTGCTAATGTTAAATAGCCCTGTTTTCGAAAGTATGCTGTTTGGAGACATGGCCCAATCGGAAATCCTCATTGAGGACATCGAACCAAGGATTTTTGAAAAGTTCCTAAATTATATCTACACCACAACAATAGCATTGGAAAATATGACAGAAGCATGGAGCCTTTTTTACGTCAGCCAAAAATATTTTCTCCCAGATTTAAAGAATGAATGTCTTCAATTCATCAAAGTAAACCTGACTATTTCAAATCTCTTAATGTGCTATGAGTACGCAACGCTTTATGGGCAGGATAAACTCTCTCAGGACTGTTTAGATGATATTTGGTGCTATGGTAAAGGACTCTTAATATGCGGAAGTAATTATCACCCACAATTAACAACAATACGTACAATTGCACAAAATGATTCCTTGGAAGCAGCTTTAATGACAGTCCATTGGGCACTTGTGGAATCAAGCGAAAATGATGTCGGATCAGGGACATCAATTTCTCCAGAAATGATTGTCACTGACAAAATGAAGGAAAACCGACTTGTGCTCTCTAAACATTATGTTGACCCTCGATTGTATAAAGCACTTGATGTGGAAAAACAAGATGTTGTTGAAGTTTACAACAATTTGATGACAAATTCTCTACAAGTATCCAAACCGCATGTTTCTAAACAACGCTTCAAGTTTAAGAATCGTCCAGAATTTAAAAACGCCTATAGACTAGCTTTAAGGGGAAGCAATGAAACTCTATCATCTAAAGTATGTTGTACTTGTGATTGTTTAATCTTCGGAGTATCTATCGCAACAAAATCCAAATCGGATCATGTGTGCGAAGCTGAATACTTAGGGGGTGCTACAGTTTACGTCTATGTCAAAGACAATGAAACATTATCGAATTTGCTATTCAAACAACAAGCGCGTTTTTCTTACGTACATTATGATGATGTACAGAATATCACCTTCGATGTGCCTGTTTTATGCAAGGCTTATGTTTCTTACGTAATTTGCGTTGAGTACGCTGCGCAGATGCAAGGGGAGTCAATTTTGTTGACTTACATGGGTGATAAACTTACAAGTGGTGCAAACAAATCTAAGTCTGTGATATGCTTTGGTGATGAGCCAAATGGCAGTGTCATTAAAGGTCTTTGCTTCTATGAAGTTTAATGTACGGATAATGAGTTCACATTGTACGTTTGGACAGATATTACAACTTTATCTTGCTGAGGTAAATGAATAAACAAGCAAATTAGCATAATTACAAACAAAGGATGAATAATGCTTAATAGTACTATCAGAATGACTAATGCATCGTGTTAAGTACAATTATTTATTATGGCAAACTGGATTATGATGCATTAGTAACAAATAAAAACAATTAAACAAAGAATACTCGAAAATAACAGGTACATAGATATTATTGTTGTTAATGATGGAATTCAATGTTGCAATAACAACCAACACCTAATTCGATTGTGTTCCAGTACCATTCCGCAATGCGATTGTTTGCAATTTTTCGCATCCAAATAGTGTGTCTTTTCTTTATTGGAGTGCATTCGGTGCTGCGGACGTAACAAAGACGTTCTACAGAATTCTGAGGAAAATAGCTGCAAGGATAGAAAACCCGGCGAGAATCTTCGTCCTTTACCCGCAAACATTGTACATCCGATATCGTACTGTTGAAGTGCGATGGGTGGAATTCGAGATGATCAGGATCACTTTGGAAGTAGTCAAAGAGGTTGATGTTTTTGTATTCTACACGACATTGGACCATTTCATGCTAGGATATTGAAGAAACAATTTATATTTAGCTTCAATTCAATTTAAACACATTTACCGTAAATTTTGGTCGCATATCACGATTTCCTCTTTCGTTTTCCACCTGCCAGCGACTTCTTACTCTCGATCTTTTTGCAAAATCAATTGCATTTTTTTCAAGCATTCTTGTCAAGTCTGCTTGTTGTTCTTCTGCATCAAATCCCTTCCATGTTTGCTCTATTTTAGGATCAGAACTTTGCTCTTTATTTAAGTATCTATCACTTTTATAATCGTCTCTATTTAATTTTTTAAAATTCTCATGAAATGCATCTCCGATGATCAGTAAACTTGCCAGCAGACACTGAAAAGTATTTCAAAGCTGAATTCTTCTTGTTTGTTACAGTTTTGCACAGTCTCCAAATAGTTATTACGCATATCTTAATCGATTAAGTGACAAAACGTGAGAGAGATGTTTACGAGGTGATTGTCGCAGAGAGTAACGTCGATCATCACGTGTCCAATGCGCGTGATTGCTCGCATTACTTAACTCTTTCATTGCGACTCTATTTTCATCGTTTTGCAGGAGGCAACGTTACTGAAACGTCATTTTTGCCGCTTCTGCATCTACCTACAAACATGCCGGCGACGGTGTCGTCATTTAAAGTGGCAAAACGACCGACTCGAGCATGTACTAATTGATTTTAACTGGTAAATTGTCGACGACGTTGCGACTCGCGCCTCGCAACGACGATGCGAAGACAAGTTTGCAAGTTGCGTGAAAACGAAGCACACGAAAAAACGAGCGTGTGGTATCAAAACCGGAAGAAATCGTATATCACGACATAAAGCAAAAAAAGCAAAACTATTGTTGACGAGTTAAGCAAGCAAATTGGAAATTATGAACAGAAAAAAGAGAAATAAACAAATTTGTTTTTGACTTCAAAAACATTGATTATTAGTGCATTTGTTATTATTTAAGCATTCAATAATAGAAACAATTAAAATGTGGACTACAAAAACCAAAAATAAATTTAAGAAGTAAGTCTTTCTGTAATTTTTTGTTCTCGATTTGAATTCTTTATTTGGAATGTTTGAGTAATATAGGCAACACCAAACATTTGCTTGAAAACTAATGTAAATCTTTTTCCAACTTTAAAGAAAAAATAATCTTGTGCTCAACTAAATATCGCACAGTTATTTATTGTTACCATACGTTTCGTCATATTGAGATAGTAATCTTAAACACAAATCGTTATTACTTTACAGAAAGTAGACAACTAATAACATGTTACAATAACACTTTAATGCATTCTATTCAACCCGATAAATATCTATAAATAAACTACGCCAGCAATTACCCATTGTTGCCGCACAAGCTGTTATGATACTTTAATGGTTATTTAAATTTAAAAACGATTAAACTTGAAGTGACCAAGAGTCCTAGAGTGCATGCAAATCGCACGACCACAAATAAGGACCATCAATTTGTGCACAATAACATAATAGGAGTTATTTATATATGATTCTAAAAATTGACTTCCTAAAACCCATAGAAGGATCTCTTGGCATAATACAAGGTAATCGAAATTGATCATCACATTACATGCATTTAATATGCAAAATCAGATCGTAAAATTAAAAAAATAACAAATTCATACTTGATTTGTCAAGTCAAGCTTAAATTGAAAAGAATATCCTTGATTCATCATGAACAAAAAAATGTACATATTACCAGTTGTATTAATATCTTGTAATTAATCATTGAAGAGAGCAGTATGATATGAAACTTAATGCAACTTGAATAATGATGCTTTGAACCGCAAGTGCAACAAATGAGTTCGCACGCCTTCTTATCAAGTTTGAATCGATTTAAACTTGCATTCCGCTTACAGAAAATGTAAATAAATGATTATTATACTCTGGTATCAGCGCGTTCTGAGCAATTACTTCTTCAGTATACAATTTAAACTCAAACGAGAAGGTTGCGCGCAAAAGACTTTTATGCATCAACTTGAAAAATCAATGAAAGCCAAATTTTCTATCTGTGCTTAAATATGGATAATCTCGATGGTGTACAACGAGGAACTATCAAAAGCGTTTAAACTGTGGCGATAATTTCTAATTCGATTGAACTCAATTGACCTAACCTTGCGCTTGCTTCGTGACGATCCGAACGTTTTGTGATCAACTGTGATCTCTGAAGGGAATAGGAATAATTTCTTTAAGTAGCCGACACCTAATAGCAGTAAATAACACAAAGGTACAAGTGATATCCAAATTATTAATAAGGTGACAATAAATCTATTAAACGCTAACTTCCAAATGTTCTAAAAGTTTTATAATGTTTAGTTATCAAATGTATTATTCAACAATGTGCGTATTTCTTAAATACAAAAACATTTTAATACATTTATTTCCTTTCAGGATGGAACCACGAAAAAGAAAAACCGGTGTTTATCGCATGGAATCAACCGAACAAATTGTTTTCGAGAACAACCGCTTCCTCAGCACGCTTGTAATAGGCAAAAGGTGTGTTAATTGGTGCAAATTAATTAATTTGTAAATCTTACCAGTGCAAAATGCATTGTTTTTTTAAAATAATACAACTAACAATAACTAATAGATCTAACTCAGCCAAAGATACTTTGAACTGATTAATAGCGGTAATAATAATAACATTTATATACCATCGACAACTGAGATAATTAGATAAAACGCAAATAGTGTGTGCTCATTTCATACTTTTGCATTTGTGGGCTTTTGGTGCATTTGATCATAGAAGAAAAAATATTGCTAACAAATATTAAACGCCTATCTGCCTAGTTGTGCAAATAGTTTGTGTTTATCCCGACTTGCGTTCGGATTTAATTAAAGCAGATGCCATATTTGTAATCACACATGTAATTAATATCTTTAATCAACGAATTGTTTTATGCGTTAGAAACATGATAGAAACCAAAATTGATACATATGACGCAAACAATCAAAACCCTTAATTTATTGAAAAAACATTTCAAAACTATTGATGGGAAAAATTGATTTGTCACTTTTGTGAACTGTTTTCTTTATTGATAATGTAAGTTGAATTGAACGCCTGTGCATGTAATACACGTAGAAATGAATGTTTCCAAAGTGATAAATATGATCTTGTTTCAGGAAAATTTCGGACGATATGTTTCCGCCCGGAAGCGCGGGTATCTTTCGACAGAAATCAATCGGTTCCTGCGATGACCACCGAAACGGTAGCCATCTGTCGTTCAGCGGATGTGCTCGAGCTGCTCGGCAGTCGATCGGTAACATCGGCAATATTCTCACGCGTAAGATGGCCGCTTCGACGTCGCAGACGACTCAACCCTGGGGAAACGCCAAGGATGATTACGAGTTGGGCAAAGTTATCGGTGCGTACTTATTGGATTATTACTCTCTGCATGGCAACGCATCATCTCATATATGATAAGCGCACAGACAAATTATGGGCACTCCAACTTTTTCTTAGCCCTAGGTCACAAATCATTTGGAGGTTATGCTCCTGTTCGAAAACTTCGGTATTCGACCTAAGATGCCATGGTTTTTCTCCCTTTTTCGCTAATTTTAGATACTAAGTGCACTCCAGATAAGCGGGCACGGCTCCAGCTTACCACATTCAAGAATAAACTTAATTCTAGCCAAGGAAAACATTGCAACAACTATGTTAACACAACTTTCATTTATAAATTAATCTAAATTTAAATAAATACTGAGAATTCTATTTGAAAATTACGACGGAATCATATCTAATTTACTTAGGAGCAATTCATGTGATTTTTATTGTATGATAGTCTGTGATTGGGATGCATTTTGATTTGTAAATAAAGTGTTGACCTCAAACTGATTGGGATCAATTAAGGCTGTTGATTGTTGGTTAAAGCTCTTTGCTTTAGGTGTTGGTGCAACTGCCGTTGTCCATGAGGCACTATGCAAGCCTCGAAACGAAAAGTGCGCCATCAAGCGTATCAACCTGGAGAAGTGGAATACCTCCATGGATGAACTTCTGAAGGAAATTCAAGCAATGTCCAGTTGTAACCATGAGAACGTCGTAACGTACTATACTAGTTTTGTCGTGAAGGAGGAACTCTGGCTTGTCTTACGTCTCCTTGAAGGTGGCAGTCTATTGGATATCATTAAGCATAAGATCAGAGTGCAGAATTGCAAACATGGAGTGTTTGACGAAGCGACGATTGCAACAGTCTTGCGAGAGGTGTTGAAAGGTTTGGAGTACTTTCATAATAATGGACAAATTCACAGGTAAGCAAATTGCTTGCTAATTGAGTGCAGAATATTAAGTGCTTGGTATTTTAGAGATATCAAGGCAGGAAATATTTTACTTGGTGAAGATGGCACAGTACAAATTGCTGACTTTGGCGTTTCCGCCTGGTTAGCAACAGGAAGAGATCTTTCACGCCAGAAAGTACGGCATACTTTTGTCGGCACCCCATGTTGGATGGCCCCAGAGGTGATGGAACAAGATCACGGATATGACTTTAAAGCGGATATTTGGTCTTTCGGCATCACCGCAATTGAAATGGCATCGGGGACTGCCCCATATCACAAGTACCCACCCATGAAGGTACTAATGCTTACTTTACAAAATGACCCACCAAATCTGGACACTGGGGCTGAGGAAAAAGATCAGTACAAGGCATACGGTAAAACTTTCCGTAAAATGATTGTTGATTGCCTTCAAAAAGAGCCCAGTAAACGCCCAACCGCAGCAGAATTATTGAAGCATCCGTTCTTCAAGAAATCTAAGGATAAGAAATTCTTACAGACTACGTTGGTTCCAACTGGACCTAGTTTAGAGACTCGTGTACAGAAAGCAAGTAAACGACAACCAGGCGCTAGTGGGCGCCTTCACCGGAAAGAGACCGGCGAATGGGTCTGGTCGTCTGAAGATGAAGACGGCGGTTCAGCTGGAAGTGGTAGTGACAGCGACGTGCCAGATGCGCGACCCATGAATACAATTGCTGCGTCGCAAGGAAGTGATTCTGAGCATGAAGATAGCTCAGAGGGTGATGCACCACTTGTCAATTTAGTTTTGAGAATGAGGTAAAACAATACTAGTTTTCTTATCTGATTGATTTTGAATGAGTGAATTTTTGTTTAGGAATCCTAAGCGAGAATTAAACGATATTCGTTTCGACTTCGCTGTTGGTAAAGACTCTGCCGAAGGCATCGCCACAGAATTAGTCAGCGCTGGACTTGTGGATAACCGGGATATCAATGTCATCACTAGCAACCTTCAGAATTTGATTGAAGCGCGTGAGTCCACGAAGGTCGTCACGTTTCCATTGGTTAGTATGCTGTAAAGTACAATTGCGCAATCAGATTAATTGCACCTAGTGTCGCACAATACTGTAGCAATGATTGCAAAGCAATTTAGCTGTCGATTAACCAATGTAATTGCCATCTATTTGCTGTAGGTTTCTGTGGCGGTGGAGGAGCCAGATGACAAGGCTTTAATCGGTTTTGCGCAAATATCAATAACTGATTAGTGACGACTTGCGCCCGCCGGCACACATTCTTTTATATCAGAACCACCAATACAACCAACACAGATGAGAGATATCAGTTGACGCGAGACCTACACCTCGACGTAGTCCCGGAGCAGAGATGACCCTCCGACTCTGGTTGTGTGCGCAGCAGATCTTCCTCGTAGTTTTAGCCGCAAACTGCGCAAAACCCGGCAAATGATTGGAAACTTTGAAACTAGAAGCACTCCGTACTTAATCTTAGTAATGATTATACACTCCCTAGTTTTATTGACACAGAAAACAGGAATGGAATTAAGAATTGCGCTGTAGACGTGTGATGCACGCATTCGTTATACAAACCAAGATGCATTAAACAAAACGGAATCCACGAAACTATTAATTATATATACAAGATGTTATTATTTATAATATATAGATATATATGTATAGGGTAATATTCTGATTAGTCATTAGCTATTAGTGGCGCTAGTTAGTTACTAATAGGTAGATACACAAACACAACATGTTCGCATTTCGATCGTGCGAACGCAGTGATTGCGACCGAATTGCCTTAACGTACCAACACTTACTTAATGCGGGCGGATATCATGATAATGACATAAAGATGATGTCAATAAGTGCGTGAACGAATTGTACTATGCCTAACCACCTAATTAGACTAAATTAGTTTTTATAGAATGTGCCAACCTGTTGAATGTGTCCTAAGCAGAAAAAAAACGAGCGAGCTAAGGCTTTTTCTGAGACTTGGAAGAATAAATCATTTTATTTATGACAAATCCTACTTGCTTTTTTCTTCGGTTTTAGAATCCTCAATTTTATTAATTTACAGTGAATGAAGTAATGTACACAAAACTTGCAATGTTGTGTTTGTAGTTATGCTCTCAGATTGCAATTCGCACATATTTGCATAATAATGTTGATAACATCATATATTCATTATTAGGAATATGATTGTAAACAATAAAATCGTCATTTTCAATTAAAATATATGTTAATGTTGCAATTTGTAAATATTTTAAAAATTATTTAAATAAATTGAAGAAGTGACACAAAAGCATTTCCCAACAATTGTGTGACGGCGCGAAAACTCTGTAATATTTGTGTTTTTTATCAGAGAAGTGAAAAAACAATAATATTTGTATTACTCAAGTTATTTAAAGTAAACGTAATACTGAATTGTTAATATATAAAAAAAAAGGATACGAAATTACATGTAAAAGAAGAAATTAATCCTACAGCTCTAGTACCTCAAAGTGCAACTACTCTATAAATTTGCCAAATGAAATTGTTTATATCTATTGTCCTATTAAGTTGTGCCTGTTATTGGGCAGATGGAAAAACGTACTTCTTAAATACCGCCCAAAAAGTATTAAATTCGCGTAAGCAGCTAATTATTCTCTAATTATAGTGTACTCTTTTCAGCTCAATTGGTATGCTGCTTTTCAAAGCTGTGCCAAAGAAGGTAAACAATTAGCCACAATTTTAAATGAAGCTGAAAGCAACCAACTAAAGAAACAAATATCCGAAGCTAATCTAACAGCCGATTTTTTATGGATATCTGCCACTGATGCTGCTACTAAAGGTACTTTTGTGTGGTTTTCCACGGGCGATAATGTGACTTATTCTGATTTCGACCCTGCACCAAATAATTATAACGGAGATGAAGATTGTGTGCACATGTGGACGTCAGCTGGTTATCAAAATCGACAATCTTGGAATGATTTGAACTGCAACACTGCTCTTCATTATATATGCGAAGATAAAACGTGCGGAGAGGAAAGTAATAATAATAACAATGGCAATACTGGCACTTGTGCATGCGTGCCGAATCCTTGCGGAAATCCTACGTGTGGAAGCCCAGGACTTCTTACTAGTTTGATTGGCAAACTTTTGTGATAAAGAATTATTTACATTTAAGTATCATATAATTATACTGTATATGTTCATAATAAAGAAGTTCAACTCAGATATTGAGAAAATAACTTTTGATAACCATGCCACATTTTGATTCAAGAATCGTACTATAACACAAATATTACTTAGTTAATATAGTAACATTTGATAACCTTTGCGCGATTAAACTTGATTCCGTTTAAGTATAAATACAGAATAAAATAATGCCGCGTTATTAATAATGTAGTTGTGACCTGTTCTGAAGTGTTAAGTATATTCTGGGAACAAAATGAAATTCTTCATACTTCTTTCTCTACTTATTTGTTCATATTCGGTGGACGGAAAAAACTTTTATCTTAATACATCGCAAAAGGTAAACATAAAGAAAGAACGTTAATAGTTCTACAATACTTGAAATTACAGATGGACTGGTATTCCGCCCTTATAGCATGTACAAGACAAGGCAGACAATTGGCAACAGTAATGAACCAACAAGAAAATGAGCAAATTAAAACACTAATTAGAAACGCGTACCTCACACATGAATATTTCTGGTTATCTGCTACTGATTTGGCCGGCGAAAGTAATTTTGTGTGGGCTCCAACTGGAGAACAACTGAAATATTTTGATTTCGACCCTGCTCCAAATAATGCTGGAGGGAACGAGCATTGCGTACACATTTGGATGTCCGTAGGCTACGGAAATAAACATTCTTGGAATGATCTGCATTGTACAGCCCACCATTATTTCGTTTGCGAGGATAAAGTGATTGAAAACTACGAAAACGTTGTAACTATAAATTTATAGAACGTCTAGTCTATTCAATTAGTAATTAATAAAAAAAAGTATTAAATCCGATTTTGTTCATGCCGTATTTGCATTCTGGTATCAACAAATCAGTAGTTGATTAAAAGACTACTGATGTTCTATTGTATTATGTTTCTTTGATTTGTATTGCTGCATAGGGAAATGCTGCTGTTAGGTCAGACGATCTATTGAATCAGTGGTTGCAATGGTTAGTATCTTCGTGGCGCAGATTATCGCGCGATTTCGCGAATGCACGGGCCAATTAGATTCAATTGCGAAGAAATTTAATTACCCTTCATTTTATCATCAACAAAATATGATATTTAAAATTAGTATTTTACATACAGGAAATATATCATTGTACATTTATGCATGTATGGCCTGGTTCTTTACTTCTCACATTTCACATCTCGCACACTTTAGTTGCGCTCGAAATAAAGTCCAGACGAGATTAAACATAATTTAAACGAAATTGTGTCCACGCACCCGCGCAAACGGAAAACAATACAAATTCATATTATATGTACATATCTAAAAAAATACATTGCAAGAGAAAATATTTTATATATAATTCTTTATCATCTACATGTACATATATACAGTGTGGCCGCCTCTGTCACCATTTCTGGGACGAAGACGTTGGCAAATTACATAACAATTCGACACGATAATCCTTCAGTGTATCATTCTGCGTGTGCGAGTGTGTAGTGTACACGTAACATTTGCAATTACCAAACCTCTCTTTATCGTGACCGTGACCTTACTCACCTAGCTTGTAAGTAGTATGCAAAGTTCATGTTTTATCCTAGGTAAAACCGAAAACGTTTAGTTTTTTGTTTCGCTATTTGTTAGTGTGTTTAGATGTGTGTTTTGTTAAAGATCTAGGAGGGGGTGTAATAAAACGACTATCCTCGTTAATGCTATGATAGCATTCATAGTTGAAACGCTTAAACAAAAATAAATACAACAAGGAAGACCCTAATACTCATATCTTGTATGCGTTTGTTACGCGTTGGAGTCGCGAATGTTTTGCAGTTGGCGCAGTCACAAGTGAATCGATAATGGCTGGGATTAACTCGGATTAATTCACCGAGGTAGTTTGTGACCACCGAAATCTTACAATGAAAATGTTAGTGTGTTGTTTGAATTTGTTACGATATTGTCATGATATGGGCGCGCGAATAGTTGCCCTCGCGCATGACCATATTGATTTCCTTCTATCAAAGGCGAACAATAATTGCAGCACGCCAGAAGAAAATGTGTACTCGAGCTCGTATGGGTCGACGAATTAAATTAATATCACTCTACGAGTTGATTCTATGATTGCCTGAAAATAAATCATACGTGAAATCCAATAAATTAAGGTGTGCTAAAAAATCTACCTTGTTAATTTGTCCATGACGTTCCGTAGTCGTTGGTCCGTTACTGACGGCATCAATTTTTGTACCATTTCGGAGATGAACGTCTCGCTGATGCCCGGACTAGAACGCTCTGCTAACTCAAAAGCATTCTTCAGTTCCTCGATGGCGTCTATCGACTTATGTGCACTATCGGGGTTCCTCCCATCGTACTTCCTTTGAAGCTAAAATCAAAGCAAATATCGTTATCGTAAGTGACTGAATACTAACGTAAAAACTAAAAAGCAATTCTCAGCACTCACCTCAGATATTAATGGATATATAACACCGGAAAGGCAGGGCGATCGCACATCATTCTTGCTCGAATGTGAGTGTTCACGTGAAACACTCTTGCGATGTGATTTCTTCTCCTCAGCATCAGTTCCCCGATGATCAAGAGGCACAAACTCCTTAATCTTTTTCTCCCTATCGCTTTTGATCATATCTCGCTCACGTTCTCTCTCCCGTTCCCTTTCACGTTCCCTCTCTCGTTCCACATGCATAATGTGATCGTCTTTCCTTATATCTTGCGTTGTCTGCACCATTGATGTTGGACGTGAAGACTAACAAAAATACGATTTCTATAATAATCCCCACACCAATAAATATATAGTAACTCACAATAGATTTGTCTGGTCTATAATGATTGAGATTCGAGTCCTTCGGCGGAGATTTTGCCAGCGCTGGTCCCGAACCATTCTGCACCTTTTGCGCGACTTTGTGATTTGGCGATGGCAGATCATCCATGAGCAGTGGCTTTGCATTACCCTTTACAGTCATTATCCAACCTGGATCATCCATATAATTATCATGTTTTGACTCCTCCCTGCAAAACCAATCACGATAAATCTTTCATCATCATGAGAGAAACAATTAAATAAACATACGAATCGGAATTTTCTGACTCAGTCTCACTATCAACGTTCTTTGTCTCCTTGTACTTCTTATACCGATCAATAAGGTCCATCAAATACGAGTTTTTCTTGGCTTTCCGAATAAACGGAAACTTGAGCAATTCTTTGGCCGTGGGTCGCTAATATAATCGAAACTTCAGTAAACTAGTCACAATTAGTTGGATGACTCAACTCACGTTTTGCGGATCTTTGTTCAGACAGGCTTCGACAAACTCCTTAAAGTGTTTTGTGAAATCGCCGTTTAGTTGGGGCGGGTTGTTCTTCGGAATGAGGAAGAGAACCCTCATCGGATGTAATTCGGAATTAGGAGGTTCACCTTTCGCCAGCTCAATTGCGGTTATACCCAAGCTCCAAATATCAGCCTAAACCAGCAAAGGTTAAATTACAAACAATAGACTAATATTGTCCCTAATAGTGCATCAGAACCAAAAAATAACTACAATGTTCCACTAACTAGACTTGCTAAATTCATATCAACTTGAATTGATTGTAGGAAATTGATACCTTGGAATCATAGGCAGATTGCTTTATCACTTCCGGTGCCATCCAGAACGGCGTACCTACAAACGTCGTTCGTTTGCTTGTGGTATTTGTAAGCTGACCGGCAACACCAAAGTCCGCCAACTTTACGTCGCCCATTTCACTGAGCAACACATTCGCCGCCTTGATGTCGCGATGTAACTTCCTCTCCGTATGCAGATAATCCAGGCCTTTGAGCACTTCACGCAGAATAACAGCAATGTGCATCTCTTCAAAGTTACCGGCTTTCATTAGATCCAACGCTGACCCGCCCCCCAGATACTCCATTATAATCCATAACTTGGTGCCCTGCGATAAGCAAATGTAATTTCTAACAAACCATAAACAGTATAATACAAAGCACGTCAATAATCTATTTCCTATTGAATTATGCATGAAGTGCTGTTAACATTTACTACTTGCAACAATCTATCGCGATTGTAAGGTGACAAGCCCACCCGCTCCTTAATTTTCGCCGAAAGAGAGACTGACAAATTGAGAGATGGCGATTCACAATGCACAAAGGCCTAATCTTACGCAATCGTATTTTCTATGCGAGTAGACTATTGTAGCGTGGGCGGAGAGTAAGTAAATCTTGCACTTACGACAAAACTCAGCCGTATGTTCTATTATCAAATTCACAAAATATAGCGATTAAGCTTCTATAAAGTATAAAACTCTCATGAAAATATACTAACATTGAATCAAAAAGTTTTGAAAAAACTAAAATTGAGATGTGAAACAGTTTTGATTGTATTCAGTTTCTCAACAAGCCGCAATCGATTCTGTCGGTTGTACGGGAACTGAAATGAAACCGTTCCAAATTACTACACAGTCTTCTGCCATTCTTTTTGGCACGCATTTGTATGATAATTTCGAGTTGCCAAAATGTCTGCATTCGCAACCGCAGTTGAACTATGAAGCGCAGCAGAGAATGGGTATCTTTAACTTAAATTAATCGATTGAGCAATTAACTTTCTAACACACAACTCAAGGAACAAACAAAAATGTTGTTACTTTATATAACAAGACTAAAACAATGGACAATTTTCGCTAATGCCAAGATTAATAGAAAATTGATTGGGCTGGCTAATTTAATTAAATTGTTTTTTGTTTAGTACACTTAGCTACCTTTAAGTATGACCCGAAATACTTGGTGACAAATGGGCTGTCGCACTGCGACAGTACCATAATTTCTTGCTGAATATCCTCAATCTCATCTTCAGCTTCTTCCAGATCGATTATCTTGATGGCAACGACCTGCTGCGTGCGGCGATCAATGCCCTTGAACACCTCGCCGAAGGAGCCCTTCCCGATGCGCTCCTGCTTGGTGAATATGAGCTCGGGATCAACCTTCTGTAAACCAAACAGGTAAGAATGAATCAGTTACAATTCAAACCACACCGTCAATAACAACAACTACTTTATAAACTACACCAACACATGTTTCATTAAATAGAAATTATACTTCAAATCCTTCCATTCATCAAGGTTTACTCAACGTATAAACGGAGTAAAACGTATAACCGCCAACTGATTGTCCTTGCATTCTACGCCCTCCGAACTTTATTATCCAATTATTATGAAAGGGCGCACGGAAAATTCTATAAAGATTCCTTAGAAAGCCAACAGCACGTAAATCCGACCATCTACATGGGACATGCAGCAACCGCCATGTTTTCCGAACGATACTACTAACAAGTTTTAAAATGCACGCAATGTCTGCGTTTTTACTGTACTCGAGGAACCAGTATCCTCTTCGAGTGTACGCTATGAATTTAAATGTATAGACATGTCGACGACGAATATGTAGCGAGAAGACAACGACATAAAGGTACACTTGAAGTATGCTTATTCCGGTTTAGAGCGTCGCGCACCGTTTTCTAGCGATGTCATCGCTTAATGCGTACCAGTTTACATCATTTGTGTGAAAACAAGTTTGCTGGAAAATTTGTACACACTTACAACAAATACCTTTTATAAACGAGCGAAATTGTAACCTCAACACAATAAAAACGTAGCGTGTTCCATGACTCAGTGCAGACTTATTATTACTCAAATGTTTAATCAGCTAATCAGCTAATCTCCTGAGGTGTAGATAACGAAGGAATGTCGAAACTTATGTATCAACTTACAGAATCTAAAGCGTTAGAACCACTGTGCCCATTTGGCTGAAGATTTGATTGCATGTAAGGACGATGTCCGGGAGATGGAAGGTATGCATTGATAACACCTTGATACTGAGGTGGTGCTGCTGCCCATGAGGCAGGACGTTGTCTCCACTGTTTGTTACCACCCAGAAAACCTTTTCCATTCGATTCTGCATTAGTCCGATTGTTATGATATAATGAATTGGTCCTATTAGAAGGATAGTTTGTTTGTGAAGGAGACCTAGCTATAGGATGATGCATCACTTGCACACCGACATGTCCTGGATACTGCTGTTTTTTTGCATTCACACCAGAAGGCCACATTGCATATCTTTACGTCCTTACTTTAGTTGGAAGACAAACTACAATCTAACGGTAGCACTATTTATAAATTCACAGTAATGTAAAAACTGCCACTGAATTTGCACAACTTTCACAAAACCGATGCTGATATTAGACCCCAATTGTTTCATGGCTCCATATACACCTCCTAGAAAGATACTGATTAAACAAGGTAATGCAATCCTGAATTGCACCACGATATGATTTCTTATCGCAAATTATCATATCTGATTGCTGGTATCACATATCACAATTTAGCACTATCACAGACGTTGCTATAAATAATTTTTACTTAAAGTCGAGTGCTGTGCATTACATGGAGTCCATTTTTCGCTAGAGAGCTGAGTTCTTTCGCTCAAGAGTTTATTCACGCACTCGCGGCTGCATTCCTCGCGAGACAATGAAATCGTTTCACCTCCGCACGGCTTACGACTCCAACTACAGCACCAACAACAACGACGTGAGCAGCGGCGAGCGGTGAACAACGAGCGTTTAGTTTCACCATCATGCCATCATACCCATACCACATTTGCGCCGATTGCGCGTTTTACCAACAAATCGCGATTGTACGCCACCGCCACCTTGCTTTGCTCGTGAACTAAACTCTTTACCCGTGAGCCAAAAGGAGTACTAAAGGAAAATAAAACAGGCTAAAGCCACTAGGACATGCAGATAGGAGCAGAAGAGAGGTGATTGTAATAGGCATCCATTCAAAGTTCTGCGGGTGTTGCTTAGGGAATCATATTCCAAGTCATACTCATTGCCGCCAGCGCACGACCACACATCTTTCGTAATAGACACTCTTGGGTAATGTCTAATGTTTACAAAATCATCGCCGACAAGAGACAAGCTGCAACTATGATGATACTGCTTCAAAACGAAACTCTTAATTTCCGAGGCAAAGCACGAAGTACGACGTACGAGGAAAACGATTACGATACGCATATTAATAACATATTTGTCATGTATCAAAGTATGGATGACTAAAGACTAACTTTGGAATAAGAGAACAACCTAATGGATACTAACTTTACAGTCAATTACCGAGAAAGAAAAACATGGGATGTTAGTCCTGTGCAACATACGGCGCACCAGACAGGATGAGATTTAATTGATTTGATTGCAACATTACACCCATTAGATAATGCGCTGAAGGGAAACGCAATCACTTGCATCACATGTTAGGGCTAGCAAATTAATTCTGGCCTGCTAGTCGTCTTCCTGTTCGGTTCATCAACGTTGTCGGTTAACAGAGCGTGGCAGAGAGGCAACCAACTCTAACTTTCATTAGTTAGTTTTCCCCCTGCAGTTGTTTTTTATGCCTTTTATTTGATTGCAAGATGAAAGTATTTCAGCAATTTACATATTGTGCTAGTTAAAAATATCAACTGGTCCAATAAAACTAAAGAAAGAATCTGATAATGTCAAGGTGAAAGCTCTAAATTCTTGCACATAAAAATATTCTTTAAGGTGTTATTCATTATCTGACTAATAATAGTGGTGGTATTTGTCAACTCTAATGATGCCACAATATATCTATGAAAAAACAGCGTGAGGTTTTGTGGATTCAAGATGATGTATGTTGATTTTCTTCGCGCGATTGGAGAATGCTTAAATGGAAATTTAATTAGGTGCGACGTTAATGCCAACTGTGGGACAGCGATGCTTGTGACACATCATCCATACACCTCCTTCTCACTGACAACCCACGTCTTCGACGTCCACGCCACTAAAGTTAAACTGATATTTTCTCAATATGGATCTATATTTGTTCAGGACTCTCCAAAAATAAAACAGGCTTTAATATCAATTAGGATGCTCTAAGAAAATTAGAATTTTTATAGTGCCAGTTGTTGAATATTTTCTGCCATTTTACATCGACGTGAATTCGTTCATAGCCGCATAATTACACGAAAAGCAATGAGAACGTATAAAGCGTCCAATGGTAGATGGCAAGGCGATTGTATGCAAAACACTAAATTATTTCAGTACAATACCGACCCGTTTAATTTGATTTTAACAAGCGCTATGAAATTTATCCCACAACCAGCAGCAGAACTAGTAACAAAGTCCAGCGAGAAATTGATTTAATCCAGATATCATTTGTTTAACGAAGTGATCTAGGTCAATTATATTTTTATCGACGCAGTCAATATGTGCATAGACAGAAGAAGATAGATAAAGGAGAAAAAGTTTTCACCTCGTTGGAGTAAAAATGTGTACATTGAAGCTAAACGATTCTGTAGCAATCTGAGAAAATGAATCGTTCTCTATGAGCTGAGAGGAGGATTGGAAACTGTTTGAATTGAATGCTATTGTATACAGTAGTCAAGTGCAGACAACTGACATTGCTGGCACACTGCTTAGCAAATCGTTTTGCAATTGGTATTCTACGACTAGCTGCTTGCCAATTGTGACCAGAATTAATATGAAAGTACTGGGAATCAATTAAAAATTCTCCGACACCACAGTGTAAATAAAATTATAATTTTATATCATTCGTGGCTGAATGCCCAAATCCTGTAACAGATACTGCGCATGCTCCAATTCAAATTTTGTTAGCGGTGAATTAATTTATTTCGGTGACAGCATGGCATATAGATTATTATAAAAATTGATTTTAAGGGAGTCAGCTTTTTCAACTCAAAGAGAATATACCCGTAAATGGCATTTTATAAATAAATAAAAAAAGAAGAACCACAAAACACGCACACAACTTTTATGCCAGCCTTTTAAATGTGACCTCTATAAATTGTGATTATAAACTGACAACAACTGAAATAGGCAGTCTTAGAGGTACACCAGTTTAAAGTGGAAACTTCAGCGGGAAATTGACGTTCAACATTTCCAACGCACTGGCCTAACGCATCATTGAAGTCTCCAATGCGCGTCTCGTAATGCATGAACCCAATTTGAAAGCTGAATCACTGGCAAAATAATTTCAGATGTCGTCAAGTTATAAGTATTTTAAAGGTGAAGACTTTTATATTTTACATTAAATGAAACCATTTTCTAATTAACAAGAACCTACCCGTTAATGTTATTTCCCAATTTTCTCTTACCATATCTAATCTATTAAACTTGGCAATATAGGTAATTCAGTGAAGCAAATTCCTCCGAGCAATAAATAATCACTCAAAAAAATAACTATTGCATTTCCTGCTGTTAAGATGAGTTAATCAAATGAGCTCTTAGTCAATAATGTAATGTGTAACGTTCTGTCTTACGCACAACATTTTTTATGCAATCAAATTCGAAATATATTTCAACAATATTATGTCATTGTTATGCACAACGAACATTGCACGTATAAATATTAATTTTATGAAGAGTAATAAAAGTAGGGAAGTTAGCAATGCATTTATAATTGTATTTTAACCACCAAACCATGCTACTCACGCCACATATACTATTTCAGCAGTAAAATAACAACTATATTTTGTCTACGCATTGTATCCAACTCTATTGTAATGACTCCATGAGTCATCTTGTAAAGTGTGACACATTGAGTGCCGTGCCCGCCATGAAACGCGTGTGTGCGCCATACTAAACCTATTCTTTTGTTTATTCTTGGTTTATTGCCGAGTTCATTTGCATGCTACAATTGACAGCTGAGACAATATAAATTGGTGGAATCCGTACGCCAAATCACTACCGCATGTCGTGTTTTTTTGCTCTCAAAATTCAAAAACGATTTTCAGTCCGCCCTGCTGAGCACGAAATGTCGCCTTCCTCTACACCCACCGCGTTGCGTTTCAAGGTCGGCTGCTGCGTGTAAATAACTTTATTATACAACACGCGCAGGATAATGGCTCGCAGGCAACGCTTCGACGCGCTCCGGAGACGGCTTTCAAACTGCAAACCACCGCAAACGGTCACGTAGCGCAAAAAGTACGGAACGCAAAATTCTACTCTATAGAGACCGTCAACAAGGTTTATCATAAATTTTCATTATTGGTATAGTGAAAGCAAGTCGTTAACGTTGCGTTGACATTTCGTCGCATGCATCCGAAAATACCTACGAATGTTTTAACTTGGTGCCCAAAATTCATATAAAACAAGAACATATTATATGCGTCTAGTCTGAAGTTGACCAAATTATTTACACATAAAGCAGTGCTAATTACTATCCTACAAGTAAATGAGATAGATTTAAATATTATGTTACTTAATGTTTTCGTTCAGGACGTTAAATTTAAAGCAGTATGTGGTATTTTGCATTTGCTACCAAACGTTTACAATGTGTGTACCGTTAAGGCGCCACGTTTAGCCGTGAATTGCTTGCTTCTTTTGCCAATGCAACACCATTGCCACAGCTGTTGGTTGCAGAGATTGGCCTTCCTCCAATGCCAGAATGTTGGCCGAGGGCTGCCGTGGTGAGCGAATCGCGGAATGCTTAGAATACTTGATGCAAAATTCCGCATACCACACTGATCGAGACACTTCCAAAACACGCGAACTATATCCGAATACAAAAAAATCGAATTAAATTCTACAAAAGTCCAATAAGGTTCCACACAAAACCAGCATCAATGTTTTTGGTTTGCAGCTGAACTTTGATGTATTTTGGACTAGACTAAATTAATACTCGGTCAGCGTTCGCATAAACAATTTTCATCGCAGAAGCAGCCGCTTTGTGGTCGCACTGCAGTTGCATTTCGGACGATTGCATCGGTTTAGACATTATTCCATACCATGTGGCATACAGTTCCAGTTTCCAATATAAAAAAAAGCATCGTAAATACAAATAATAAACATCTATAATAAATATACAAGCTCATCCTAAACTCATTGAAATATCCAAACATCTCTTCATCCTCTCAATTTGGCCTCTCGCACAACAAAAAACCTGACACATTTTCGGTGACCAGCCACAACCAACCAACATCAATCAAAATTTCGAAACCAACAAGAGTTCAATTTCATTCTGAATTCTGTTTTAGGCAGAGTATTGAACACCGATCGTGATCGTGCAATTCCAACCCACGATTCCCATCGCATTTATGAACCATTTTCCGCCATCGAACATGACGTTTCAATATGTCATGCAGTCGACTGAATTATTTTGATCGTCGAGCTTGCCTACCTACCTGCAAATCGTGACTTGTTATGAAGAGTACAAAACCTGGATAGATAACCAACATAAATCCGCGAAAAAGGTGGTACACTTGCCAATCATGCGTTAGGTGTCTGTTGAATAATCCAAAAATATCTACAATTTCAATATGCACCTGTGGATAATAATTAAACTATATGTATCGATTATGTAAGAATAGAAAAATGCAGCGAAACCATCACGCAACTTGAAGCTTCCTTTATTATTATCGAATACAAGTTGCAACTTCCACCTGCATCTGAATGATTAATCAACAGGTGTATAATTATAGATATAATTAAAATCAAAGTACGCTGCGCAAGTTAAAAGTCTTTAATGTGAGGAAATGCGCATAAAAAGAAATAATGGCATGCGCACGCAATTTGCAGGGAACTTATAGTACGCGAGTCGCGTGCGCAGAGGAGACATGAAGATCTCGAGACATTACACATTGTGAAAGAGTCTACTACAACGATGGTTATAAAGCTGAAGAGGAGATGTATACACATCAGCCATAAGAGCAAGTAATACGATGGCCCGTTATTCACAAACGTTAAGAGTTGAGCGAATTGTAGGGATATCAGGAAAAAAAAAAACAATAGACAAGAAGGCTTTACTTGCATGCAAAGTCAGCAAAAATACGCGAACCAACAAACATATATA
>JAODGC010000006.1:7875336-7924168 GCA_027574925.1 Ecitoglossa quadriceps | reverse complement strand
AAAAAAAAAACAATAGACAAGAAGGCTTTACTTGCATGCAAAGTCAGCAAAAATACGCGAACCAACAAACATATATAAAGATAAAATATCCTAATCTTCATTGTTTAATATTAATAACAATAAAAACTCCTGGGAACTTTAGAAAACGCGTCAGAAATATAGATTTTACTTCAATTTAGCTCTAAATCTGAAACGTTGCATTTTAGGCATTATAACTAAGATTGACTTGAGTTCTAGATCTTCAAGAACTCGTGAGATTGCTTGTTGTTTCTCCATGGATTGCACATAAGAAGAAATGCGTGAGTGCGTCTAGTTTGTGCGTACTTGTGTGAGATTGCCTCAAGTCATTCACCCGTAACGCGATAAAAAGCCGGAGATGTGGAAATCGACTGTGGAAATAGAGAAATGCCTCGGAAGAAAACACATCCAACATTGATAACATTCCTCCACGCGTAAACAAAGAAGACTTATCCCTACAGAATACGGATGACTAAAAACATTTTCCTTCACAACACACCAGAAAACTCAATGCAGCCAAAATACATTTCTTAGGTTATTTCATTCAGCTTAATTTTATTCATACGTGACAATGCCAGCAGCTGGCAAAACCCGCACACAACAAACATAAGTTTGGTTATTATGACTGGGTTGCGTATCTATAATATAGGACTCTAGTCAAGAGCTTAAGACGAAACGTAAATATATCGATTTCTTGATGTCAGCCAAACTTCAACTCAAACAGATCCAAGTCCATTTCAAATCCAATTGGAACGCAAACTCAATCAAAACCAAGCAAGTTGGAAGCTTAAAAACAAACTCCAATCGATTAGCAGAAACATGAGCTGCAAGAGGAGTGATGGAAGAGCAGGCAGACAAATTCCAACTCATGTTTGGCAAATTGGAAACGACGCTCTACAAATGAATGCAAATCTAATTAATTTTGGGTACTTCCAGAGACTTTTAATTTTATTTGCTTGATGTGGGTCAATTTCAACTTTGGCAAGATGTGAGGCTTATCAGAAAAATGATAAGGTTAAAATGAAATAAATCGTATCTCGCACCGCCGATGCGGGTACCAACCAGTTTGTTCACTTCCACCTTGCGAACCTGTAAAATCTGTAAACTGTAAACGGTGTTGATAAGCTGAGCAGCTTATCGCTGGCGATAAATAAACTGCTTCCACCTACTGCACACTACGATTCGCTGTTTGAATGTTTGCCTTGTGCTGTGTAATAGCGCGTTGGCCGGTTGTTGGTAGCCAGATCACCTGCAACGGTGTTTTACACTTCTGCGTCGCATTACACATACGCCTTACGCAAAGAGTATCACAATTTATACACCAACAACGACGGCGACAAATGAGAGCTCCTCTCGGAAGGAGATGAATGGAAAAATAATACAAGCCAAGGTGATATAGGAACCCTTCAAATTCTCTTAATTTCAGGGCATACTCTGACATGTAATTGAAGTGTTCTTCAATTGTTTTGTTAGTGTTTTTTTCAACTATTTTTACGCATGATTAAAAATGTACATTGAGGAACCACTGCACTGTTCTAAAAAAGGTGTATCACTCCAAAATCTTACTTACCTCATTGAAGGCCATTTCCGAAGACAGTTTGATGTCCCGGTCACCTTCGCGCGTTGTCAGCGTATTCTGCGTTAGAGCAAAACACTCTACGCCTAGCCCTCAAGGCGCTTCAGCATCGATGCCCTCCACCTGCTGACTGCAACCTGCACCACCTGGTTCACCTCCAGAGGTAACCACCGCCAACGCAGCTTCACTCACAGCTCACCCTATCCAGCGCCTAGGTATGCATTACTCTATTCAGGTAATAAAATCCCGATCATCAGGTGGGAGCGACGAGCCACCCTGGTGTTTCTGCTCTGCTGCGGCGGCGCTTGTACGCACACAAACACACCGGGATGCGCGCCGCCGATTGTGCAACTCTCGCACTTGCGAGGCGTTTGCTCGGATTGCGTGTCAACTCGCTGCTGACCTAAGTCGTGCGTGTTTTATTTGCCGATCCGAAGGGGCAGCACTAGCTGCTGGATGCGTACACGATTCAGCGGTACGCGGACACTCTTCCACTGGATGGCTTCACCGCCGCGGCGTAATCTCGTTGCTGGCCACTGGACACCTTCACGCGACTGACGACGAAAGCGCCATATTGACTTACAGCGGTCGTCTGTCCGGCACACGACACGGCGAATACACAGTAGCGCCATCTCAGTACAAGCAATAAACTAATATAGTTCATACGCTAAACCAACATATGCAACACAGTATACAGAATACACAAAATTTAAACGAACTGGTTCAAAATTAACAATTGCAAAGGTATAATTAAATATAAACAAAGAGGATGTGCTTTCGATAAAATAGATGTATGTACACAGATCGACGAGTTTTTTCGGGGTTGTAAAACAATTCCTGGATATCAAATATTACACCGTCACATATTTTTACGTTTCCTATTTACCATTGTCGTGGCGATCATAAATAGATTTAAAATTAATAAAAATCAATAAACTTACTTAAATATTAACCCATATTATATGGAGGAGGTTGGGGATATTGATTGCTATTCATTTGACGCAGATGCGCTACTAAGGCAGGGGCCTGCTGTTGAGGTCCACCAGGGCCCTGCCCAGCACCACCCTGCTGGTGTTGTTGTTGTTGTTGCTGCTGCTGCATTGCAAGCATTTGCTGCCGCATTCGTTGTTGTTGGAATTGATTCTGTTGCTGCTGTTGCTGTTGCAGGCCCATGCCAGGGTTCATTGGAACTCCACCTAAATTGAAAAGCGTAAAATTAAACTGTACAATGTACTTGTCGGTTCCAAAAGTACCTTGATTGCCTGCCCTTGAATACGGCGGTGCAGGACCCTGTCCTGCAGGTATACCACCCATGGGATTATTCATGTTTGCATTCATTGTGACATTTGGTGCTTGCTGCATGTATTGCGCTCTTGGCGGAGCGGCTTGTGCCATTCCGCGATAATCTTGTTGTGGTGCACGAGGCTGCCCAAAATTTTGCTGCTGAAACATGACAGAATTCTGTTGTCCTTGCATCATTTGTTGATTTCCCTGCATCATTGCATTGCCGCCGTAATTGCTGGCATATTGTTGATTCATACCGGTTGGCACGTTCTGATAACCAGGAAACATTCCCTAAAATAGTCACCGTTTAATTGTGTTCATACAGAAGCAATATGTTGGTTAGTAGGTACCTGATTTGGTTGCATTGCACCAGGATGTTGTTGTCGCATACCAGGTTGTCGCGTAAATTGCCTCTGCATCCCAGCAACATAACCACTTTGCGGTACACCTTGCCCGGGACCAGGAACATTTTGTTGAGCTTGTGGACCTCCCATGAAAGATGGTGTGCCGAGAGGATGTCGTTGTCGTAACATATTCGAAAGCGCTGCTTTTGATTGATTCATTTGAGGTCGTTCAAAGCGATTTGCCATGGCAGCTGAGAATAGATAATTACTACCAAAAGCATACAGCATTTTTAATCGCATCTTACCATTTGGTATTTGTTGAGGACCAGGGTAATAACCAGCCTGTTGTTGCGGTTGTGGGGCTTGATTCTGAGCCTGCTGATTATACCACTGTTGTTGACTCTGATTATGATTTCCTTGGAATTGTTGAGGTTGCTGTTGTGGCTGTTGCTGCATACCACCTCCATAACCCATATGCTGCAAAGGTGGCGTTGGCCCAGATACGTTCTGCATACCAGGCATCTGTGCTTGAGGTGCCTGCCCCAATGGTGATTGTCCTAGCATATTAGGTACTGGAACTGTTGGTGGTGTAGCTGCGACCGCAGCAGCAGCTGCCTTGGTTTTCTTCGTCCGCACCCGTTTCTGTCCCTTTTTGCCTACAGTAGCACCGTGTGGGGACTGATCCACAGATGAGGGTGTGTCAGCCTTCATTTCAAGCTCTTTTAGCTGCGCGAAGAATGGCAAAATAATAGTAAAGAAGCAAAAATAATATATAATGATTCATAAATAAGTTTAAATGCAGCAAAGAAAAGAAACTCGATGATGACATGAAAGTTCTTACCGGTTTATCTGGTACAGGCTCCAAATCTTCTGGTGGCAGTGGAGGCGGCTCCAAATAATGTGACGCTGGTTTCTGTAGATTGTGTGTGTGATATTTCATTAGCCTATGTGTGTCCTCACATGCAAGTGGTCGGCGCTCGAGTCGTACAGCCCCAAACCAAGCCCAGGATAAAGGAGCAGGATTTTTCATTCCTTCCAACACATCCCACGGGCTCACTTTTTGTTTATCTGAAACCTGCAATCCATGCTTCTTGTCAATACTATCAAAACTAATCTTGTTTCCTTTGTTATCAGTGATGCAACCAGTGGGCTCAACAGCTATCAATTCACAAGCCACTCTCGGTAAAGGCAGTAATTGTCTAATGTGCTGCAAACTGGAACTCTGTCTCTCGCCAATTTCCCTCTTTAGTTTCTTCGTTAAATTCTGATAAGTCTTCCTACCATCGTCCTGCTGATCAGAAGCAAGAGCTGAATGAACCAACGTAGCCAACATATCAACAACAGTTGTGAACAAATCGCTGTGCGTGTGTAAATCGACAAGATTATTCGTAACTAGTTGCACTAACAGTAATGCCCAATCAGTTGTTACTGATATACTACGTTGAAATGCTTCAAATACTCCACCAACCAAAGAAAACCTCAACTGAAGACCATCTAGAGTTCGTTCAGTATTGCAAATGTCGTTAAGGTTTCCTTCCCTTGCCAATGCTACCAATTGTGATAGTTGGTTGTGCAAAGAGGATAAAAGTCCTTCTCGTTGACCATCTTCTTGATTTTTCAAACACGAGAGTACCAAACTTAAAAATGGTTGATGAGAAAGAATACTTTGCGCATCTTCTCGATTACGTTTAGTTTTTGGTTCTCTTATCCAGCCGTTTGTCTCTAAAACTTGCCCTGCAACTTTTAAAACTCTTCCTTGTACTGCGCTAGGTAGTTTAGAGATAAGTGGAGCAACAAGCCAAATACTGCTTTGTGCTTTCTTGGCAGTGTCCGGCTTTTTATCATCGGAATTAGATTCGCTTGGGGCGCTTAGTTGGAATACATCAATTGCTGCTTTGGCGACAGTTTCAAGCCACTGACTTAATTCTGGAGAGTTGGAATTGAATTGTTTAAACATTAGTTGTAAATCAAGCCAGGACATTCGTAATGTCCACAATTCCAAATTCTGCAAGGCACGGGAAACATAATACAATTTACAAAAAACATCTAATTGTTGGGCGTATTTTACCTCTAAAATTCGACTAATCATACTCTTCTGGTCCAGCTCATCAATTGTACTACTGATGTCTGGATAACAAATCATGTGCAAAAGTCTTTGAGCTTGTGAATGACTCAACACTGGATCTAATAAATTATCAGGGTGACACAATTCTTCTGGATGACACAAACACCTCTCTAAAACCCATTGCTGTGAACATATCTCCCGCAAAACGTGACATGCAAACGCTGATAAAGATGCTGTACTTTCGTTGTTTCCATTATTTGATTGCCTAAAAGATGATCTTTAATTAAAACTATATTCCCATCCCATTAAACTATGATTTGTGGATAGTATTTACAGTGACAATAAGTAAAAGATATAGGCAGTATTATAACTAGACAAAACTTGCGTTAAAAACATCATAAACTAGGACTAAACAAAAACTGGTCATCTCGTGAATGTTATAATTTCATGTGCAACAGTCATATTCAAGCGGAAGCTAAGGTCAGGGAGGTCCAGACGCAGTGAAATGTTTCGACGAGACGGAAAGCGCGCTCGCCGCCAGCCTCCCCCCACGTGGGCACAAAGCATAATATGATTTATTTCTCATCAAACAAACCTAAGTCCACTCCTCGCCCCACAGATATCCATATCCGCCCTGAACGGAACAAACAAACGCATAAAACTTGTCACCAGATACCAACTTTTCGTCATAATTGAAAACCTTCAATTTAACCAGAGTAAACTCATTTCAAGTAAAACTTACGTTAGTTCTAAAGATGGTTCTCCACTTCCCATGAGATCACTTGTTCCTAAAATATGTGATATACTTAGTTCCGTGCCTTCCTTCGCGGTAGCATCCCCAACAACCAAAATAGCTTTCAACACTGCCAACACTGGCCCAACATGAATATTCCTATGAGCTGCAGCAAGTAAATGTCTGTCGCAACTTAATCTCACTCCTAAAGAAGGCCGCGGAGTCAATGGTGGACTCCCAACTGAATACAATCCTGGCTGTGGCCCTTCAGCAGTTCTAAACAACCTTAATAAAAGGTGACATGTGAGTCTCATGCCACCCTCTGCAGCACCTCCACCATTATCCAACGTTTTCACTTTAAGCAGGCTTGGAAGTGCGACACGTCCCACAAAATCCTCCAGAGAGAAACAATGTCTCGCTATGAGAATGCAAGTAAACACTGCTAGTGCATTGTGGATTGATGCATCTTGAATATCAAGATTCTTATGTAGATCCGTGTAGTATCCAGGGTGTGACATAGGGCAGCAGAGAGCCAATAAAGCTCCTAGCCATTCAGCAGCTAGTGTATTACAACATGCGGTCATTTCTGCACACATTATGGAGAGGTCGTTCAGTCGCTCGTTGTCGTTTTCTCGACACACATACATTATTGCATTACTTACAAAAGAATACCTACAAATAAATTATAAGATAATAAACATAATTTGAATTCGAAAGAGTACCTGTTATTTCCATTCTCCCCTAGTTGCCGTGCCCAAGTATTTTCAACTTTGCCACCTCTTCGAGGACTTGCAAAGACTTCTTGCATAAAAGTTGCATTGTACACATAGCTACTGCTTGGTGTAGGTTGTAAAGCAGTATATAATGCTTGCCTAATTTTTGGATAAGCATTTCCAAATGGTTCTACGGTATGTGGTTTTGATTTTAACAAACTGCATGAGGAATATAAGTCATACAAATGAGCTAAGATGCATCTTTCTGCTGAAGAACAATCTCCCGGATTGGAAACATGTTTGACCACTCGACATAGACCTTCAAACACTGCTGATGTTTGTTCTGGGGACACTAAATCATATAAAATAAACGTTTCACTAGTTTCCAAGCATTTAAACCACAAGATTGTGATTAAAACTCACATAATAAACAACAATGATATCTTCTTAAAACTCCGACCACATACAAACTCAATCCAGTCGTGTAGTTCCTTGCCAGCACTGAATTCTTCGAACACAGCTGCGCTTCCACCTCAGGCAACTCCTTCAAAATCTGAATGCACACATCTATCAATCCATAAATATTCAACGCCAATTCCATCAAGTCAAATAGGAACGCCACATGTTCTTGAACGGGTAAATAATTTGAACTTCCTGTCGCGAATGAATTCAACATCTCCACCACAGTAACACTACATTGATAAGTGACAACATGTTGATCAAAATAACTCAAACTCTGGCACTTTGTGGTTGTAGCTTCAAAGTTAAACTCGTTACGTGAGTGTTTTTTCACTTTACCTCCTTCAGCCACATCTATACTAAACTTTTTCGAAAATAGTTTGCAGATTTCTTTCGACATTTTTTTCACTGAGTGTCTAGCTTCGTCACGGACTTTGCCAACACCGTAGAGTAAAACATGCCGTTGATTACAATCGTGTTGACTGTATGGGTCATCTTGGCAGAGAGGAAAATGCGTTGTATAAATAAAATGCCTTGAATGCTTTGACTTGGAGTCAGTGTGATGATGATCTGTCTCCATTGCAACTGCCCCCATTGACGTGGGAACATGAGAGTGATGGGAATGATCGTGATCTTTCGGAGAGTCGGGAATGTCCATTGAATTTTGATGTTCTTCCTTGATATCTTGCAGAATTTTATCCAGATCTGCATCTACTTTAAAATCGTCATAATCCATTTGATGTGGCTGTTCCTCAAGTTTAGGGTGGATTAGTGGCGGTTCCGAGGTGTCATCTTGTCCTAACAAGTCACCCCTGGAAATCAACGTGCACATATACGCATCATGCGAAAAGACATCTCTTCGAATCAATTCGGAAAACAAATGCACCAGATTCGAAAACGCTGTCTTCTTCTGTACAGAATCATCGGGAGAAGGAACAGGCGCGTCAGTATCAAGAAATTTCATCAATAAACTCTGAAACAGTGGAGGACCACCAGGTGCACTAACATTGCTATCCTTGTCATCACCATCCTTAGTTTCTTGATCGTTATTATTCGCATCTGACTGTCTTCTATCCAATAAGGCAGCAACAGCCAAGGCCCTGTGTTCACCAGCTCTTTCAGGTGACACAGCCCATTCGCACAATAACTTAACAACTGCGTTTTCATTATCGTTATTATTAAATACCTTAGTGTATAACGTATCTAGCGAATTGGAAGTGTCCATTCTATCAAACCTATGTCTATCCAACGCGTCTAACGCAGCTAGAACACGATTTGTAATAGTACCGGTGGAAGATTGCTGAACTTTATCCATGCACCACCTGCTTTCAGCGCGTCTACTTCGTTCCCGAATATTTGCCTCAACTTGTTGAACTTGTTTTCTATAGGACAACGCCTCGCATTTTGCAGGAATCGGCAATGTTGATGGTGCGACTGGTAAAAAATCCAATGGAGATGCATGCCACACTGTTCCAAGCCCCACACCACACCAAACAAATGCAGTAGGACACTCTAGGCATATCGTTTCGATAATGCAACTTAATTGCAACACTACATCACGGTGATGTGCACAGTTTTGGTATTCTTGTAACGTTGCTTGAAATGGATTAGTATGATTCTGTCCTGTTGTATCCTTCTTCTCTTCTTTTTCTTTCTCGCGCTCTCTGTCTTTATCTCGTTCACGATCACGCTCCCTGTCCCTTTCAGTTTTGATATCAGTCAGACCAAGAGGTGATGTCATCACTAGAGGATCGCTTGTACTGCTCAGCATATATCCTAACTTTTTACAACATAAATAGCCTAATCTCCGCGATAACAACTCTGACTGTACAAAGTCGTCTAAATATTGCAACGCAAGAGGAAGATACAACCTCAGTAAACCGTCGTCATTAGGTTGTGATCGCATCTTTTCTAAAAGCTCGATAATCCAATTGAGTAGTTCTTGTCGGTCAATCAGACCTTCTTCAGTCATGTATTTGAGAAGTTCGATGCCATACAGCCAATACCGTACTGCTTGTTTCTGATCAGTTTCGGTGATTTGAGGAGGCGCAGTTGAACTAGGTGTAGTGTTCATTTGTTTCTCCACCTGAGAATAGTACTCCTGCAGTTTTGGGATTTGATCTTTAAGAAACTTTAAGAGTGTTCCAGTCCATTCTAAAATAATCAAAATATATTTATCTCTGGCTTGCTTTCAATGGATATAAATGACTTACCTGTTGTTGGATCTGCTAGTTGTCGCTTTTTAATTTTGGCCTCTGAGATGGCAACTGCAAATGCAGAACTAAGCTTGATGAACCAAGTGGCTCTTAGCATTGGTACTTGATTATCACATAAATTCATAAAAATCTCTTCTTTCTTATTAAAAGTCGGCGCCTTTTTTGCCAGATGCATGAGTGGTTTGTTACCAGCAAGATCTTTAAACCATAAATTTACAGTGCTTTTTGTTTTGCCGGTTACAGGCCAAAAGTTGTCCTTTGTATTAATTTGCTGTCTTTTTCGACCTGAATCTTGCAAAGTGCATAGCTCTTCTTTCCTTGAAACAATCAAGTTGAAAAAAGATCCCACCTGTTGAAAACAAACAAATTAACTTTGTTAACTATTCTAAATAAAAATAAACGATTATCTTTTGTTATAAATAACGTTTCATACCTTGCTAGGATTGACGTTACAATTACGAGCCGTGCCAAACTCGTCGTTGAGATGGTTCATAGTCTGAAAGCCATGCTTCACATTGTGGCTGGTGAGCTCATCCTCCTTCTGCTTGGCGTCCTGCGGATAAACATCCGGCGGGCCAATGCGCAGCTTCTTCAGCGGCCGCTTTTCGTACGAGTGGTTGGCAGTCATCATCTTGGCGGTTTTTGGCGATCACTACTGCACTCGAGAACGCGACTACGATGGAAGCATTAGCTGGACGGCAACATGCCGTCCCCGAATGCAGCGCGATTTTCCGTTTATTTGCGCTGCATTTTCGCGGCGAATTGCTGGCGTTTTGCAAAAGCTGCACGAAAACAAACCTACACCATCTTTAACACAAATCAACGCAGAGGTCTACTAATCGGAGCTGAACGATTCTGTTCTTCGTTAATCACCGGTTATCACCATGCTGTATTTGCCGCAGTTGAAAAATTCGAATATTCTTGGATATGTGGCTTACAATTTGATTGTTTGCTTAAAAGTACAATAAATTATACACTAAAAGAAAAATAA
The DNA here is from genome assembly GCA_027574925.1 of Ecitoglossa quadriceps. Classification (NCBI taxonomy): domain Eukaryota; kingdom Metazoa; phylum Arthropoda; class Insecta; order Coleoptera; family Staphylinidae; genus Ecitoglossa; species Ecitoglossa quadriceps. Next base: position 7,913,769 of record JAODGC010000006.1, on the reverse strand, counting down.
TAAAAAATATTACATGTTAATGATGTGTTATTCTTGTTTGATTTTGTCATGAAACTTTATGGGGTTTGGAGAATTTAAAGGGCGCATGCGTTGCTTGCATTGCAGTGGATGCTGAAGATGTCGCCCACATCAGCAGCGTGCTGTCACTGTCATAAACACTGTGAGTGTGTGGGATTGCAGTCGGACGTTGGCGTACAGCAATAAATTAAATATTCTGCATACATTTTCTGCTGCTGGGAGGTACTAAAGTTCAAGAAATTATATCGAAGATGGGTCGATCGCGATCCCGTAGTAAAACCCCCAGGAAACACCACAAAAGTAAACACCACAAGCGGAGTAAATCGCGAGATAGGGATCGTTCTGAACGTAGTACAAGCAAGAGTTACAAAAACGATAAATCCAAGGAGAGGAGTAGTAAATCACGGTGAGGCCCCTGGTATTATTAGTAATTATTTTACTTTTCCAAACGAGTTCTAACGTAAATTCAAAATGGGTGTTTACCTGTTTACATTTTCTTGTCATAACCTTCAAATTTCACATTTTGTTAGGTACAGGGTGTCAGCAGTTAACTCATAATGAATATTTAATTTTCAGCAAGAGGTCCCATTCGGTTTCTTCATATTCCAGCAGCGATGGGTCGGTGGATTTGACACGTTCCAAGCATAAAAAATCGTCGAGAAGTCGTACTAAAATGGATGAAGTTGAGCGACTGGCGGAAATGGAACGCCAGAGGCGGCAGCGAGAGGCTGAACAACGTTTAGTCGAGGAAGAAACAGCCAAACGTATCGAGGATCTCGTTAACAAACGAGTCGAGGAAGAACTAGAGAAACGCAAGGATGAAATTGAACGTGAAGTGGCAAAGAGAGTGGAGGAAGCAAAGCAAATCATGGAGAAGCAAATGATGGAAGAGATGGAGCGCCGCAAGGAGCGCCAAATACAGGAAGAAAAGCATAGAGAGGTAAGCGCCCCGTCTCACCCACGTCCAGACATTATTTGCAGACGTGAAAGTGCATTTCGATGCACTTTACTTGCACATGTTGTACCGCCCGCATATACATCATATGTTCGTCTTTACTTTAATTTTACAGCCGACAAATAGTTTGTTGAACAAAAACTCACACTTAAAACACTTTGCTAATGCCTTATTCTCTAATTGTCGCGAACATTTGTTATGTTTAACCCTAGAGTGGGCGCAATAATTATTCTCGACACTCTTCAGTGAATAATAAAAGAATGTAGTACTATTTCCCAAAGAACAGCAGCAGTCATAAATTGTAAGTGGAGCTGATCGCATCAAGATACGCATTTGCAGCGCTATTAGCTTCAAATTTGCACTGGCGCTCGCTGTAGGGTTAAACGATTCATTTCGAAGCAGCAGCAGCAAACAGTTGCGCTGAAGTTTGCTTACGAAACAAGGTAATTTTATACCGTGCTTGTTGATAAACAAAGTCACACAGACATGACAGGGGATGACGATGAGATGATGTGACGGTGATTGACATTGCTCAAGAGTAGAGATTTAAGATCACTGCTTGTGTTATCGGAGAAGGATGTGCCCGGCCCCCTGCGCCATTCAGGTATTATCCACCTTTTATATTTTATTTTACTTTTCTTTCATTTACTATAGATATATATATATATATATATATATATATATTGATATACAGTTGAAATAAAGTTGTGCTATTTCTGCACGCGCAGATTGCGCACCAATTTGCAGAAGTTATTGTTTTTATTTATTTATGAGATTTTTTATAACGATGTGTTTTCACCGAGATATTTGTACGCGCTCATGATGTGCCAATCGATTACAAAATGGCCGGCCCCGTGTGAATGCTGAATTTATATGTTGCATCCAGAGAGCTCCTAACGTTCGGAAGCCTGAATCAAAACCTATTTCATGGAGATGTTCTGGGTGTGTGTGTATGATACGTGATGAGAAATTGATTTGTATGTTGAGGGATTGGGCCAGCCATTTTCCCATGTGTATTCGCAGTCTCACGCTTTTACTGTTTATAGGAGGAAGAGCGGCGGAAACGCGAGGAATTGGAACTAATCATGGCTGAAAATAATAAGAAAATTGAGGAAGCTCAACGAAAACTCGTAAGTGCACAATTTTATCACCTAAACACAATATCCTTAACTTGTTTTGCTTGCATGCTCACCAGGCGGAAGAACGATTAGCGATGGTTGAGGAGCAGCGCAAGATGGAGGAGGAACGTCAGCGTATGCGCAAAGAACAGGAGAAACGCGTCAAGGAGGAACAGAAAAAGATCCTCGGCAAGAACAATTCACGCCCGAAGCTCTCCTTCTCCTTGAAACCAGTGCTCTAGTGTTTATTATGTGTTGTGTAGCCGCGTGCGGACTGAAATTATGGTTGAGGAAAGAAAGCCAGGGTTGCATGGCTCAAAATTCACCGGAATGAGATTACCCCGTTTGCCCTTCGAGATCGCCTCGATATCACGCATTGGACATTTGCTTATCGACTTTTTTCAATTCACATTAAAGCTCAGGTGTACATAAAAAAACCCATGCCCCAATATCCAATCTTTAGCAATGAGTAGTTAGTTATCCCTGATGCGGTTAGTTAAGTACGCCTAGATTGGTTGATGTACAAATGATGATGATGATGATGACGATGACGTTTGCTACTTTGGCGGATGCCTTCTTAACAATTTAATTAAGATTTAGGTTGATGATACAGTTGAAGTTTATGCTATGTCGTATTTGTTTTATAAACTAGATATTTTATATGGGGTTTGTTCATTGCAAACCGAAATATGGCTGATAACCATTTAATTAATTTCAAGACTGGAAGCATGATTTAAGGACGTATCTTTTCTTAACTGCGTTTATGGATTCAACATTTCATTAAAATTGATTTTATAGGGACGTGCAATATGTTTGCCTTTGCTTTAAATTACTTTCTACCGTGTGTTATTTATCCTGCTCAGTTTAAACTGCTTTTCCTCTTGCTCGTTCCAACATTAGTTCGAATTTGGTTGGTTTCTGAAAAACACAATATCAACAGATCGTTAATTATATTAGGCATTACTTGCTTTGTTAACGGGGCAACTTTTTTTGGGGGCGGGTGTTTGGCTCTTGTTTTTGCCTGGTTTCTGAGTTTTATCAACTAATTTTATGGTGGAGACCATTTTAATCACATTGTTGACTGTTTTGGAATCAGCTCCTTTATTTAAAGTAGTCAATGCCTGCATTAGCACTCGACTGCTACTTCTCAACGTGGAATCGGATGCTTTCCGCACATTTATTGTTGAGTTTACCGATTTCTTGTTTCCCAATACGCTCTCTGAAGATCCAGACTTGTCCAAGTCCTGGGTGAAAATCTCTTCTATTACTTTTATATTACTTTTAATCTTCTGCATGTCTTCACAGTAATTATAAGTCTCCTCTGCAGCCTGCAATGTCTTTCTTCCACTAGTCCCTTTCCGTCGATTACGCTCCTTTTCTATGATAGACAACAATTGCTTTAAAGTTTTCTTCATTTCATTCCCGACATATTTCATGTAATCCGCTGTTGTTATCACGCATAAGCTGTGACTAGATTCCACTTGAACGCAACCAATTGCCTTGCACGCGTCTTCTGGTTTCAGGAAATACTGAGATGTAATGGGTTTTCCTTCCAGCCGCAGCTGTGGCGATTCATTCGGAATGGCGATGTTCTTCTCTTGGTAGATAAGTTCAAAGTGTCCGGTGGAAGCGCGCGGATTTCTATTGTTATCGATTACCACTGAGAAGAAAAAGCGAATTAAGCCTGCAATTTCTTTCAAAATAATACATTACCTTTTATAACATCCTCCAGGACCATCGGGCACAGCTTTGCTGTAACAGCTGTACTTGGATTTAATGCTGGTTTAGAATTCACTTCAATTAGCCATGGACTGAAGTCTTCGGCGAGCATAAAATCAGCACCATGCAGTTCGAAGGCCCTATTTGTTCTGAAAATTTGATCTTGATTGCTCAGAATGGCCGCTACGATGGATTCCTTCATTCCGGGAAATATGATCTGGTCGAAAGCAGTAGGGTATCCAATATTATTTAAATAGTTCCTGAAATCCGCGAGAAACCACATGTTGTGATAGGGTAGACAAATGTCCCGGTTCCCATTATGGTACTTGCTTTGAATGGAGTTGTTTGTCAAATGAATAGACTCGTGTAATTTCCGTAAATTGTATGTTTGTGAGCTGAATCTTATGTAACACTCTTTATAGATCCATATTGTGATTGGTTGTGTGGAACTTATCAAGAACCATTGCCTGATATCAAACTTGGTTTGGTAAATCAACATTGGCCTTTCAATGTACTTCTGAATTACGTAACTACCAGCTTTGTTTTCTTTGATAACCTTTAAGACATATGATAATGTCCTGCAAAAGTGTATTCCTATTCCTCTAGAGCCGTAACTTGGCTTTAAAATCCAGATATTCATATAACCATCCATGTCCATACACGGGAATACATCCTTTAATCGCTTCAGCATTGTTCTCGATTTATGTACCAAGGACATTTCACTTTCAAGGCCGCTCTGTTTAAAGTGGTTCCCAACATGCACTGCTCTGTAGAAATAGTCTAAAAATGTCTGCCATTCCTTATCAGGTGCACTGGGAATATCTTTATCAATATCTTCGTGTTTCAACTTTCTTGCAAAGTTCGCGCACTCTCTTAGGGCAAAATGAAAGTATGACAATGGGACCTTTCCACTCTCTGAGATCAACTTGGATATTTGAGATTCATACGTCATTACAATCCATTTCAACAAAGACATTGCTGCTGTTATCTTGAAGTCGTGAACAAATTCGTCAGGATCTCCAGAATTTATTAATGAGTATGATCTAGGGACTCGAAGACAAGATACTCCTGGCTGATTATACCAATGGGCCACTTTTGCGCTTTCACAAAGTCCTTGTTTATTGGCGTAGTTGAACCTGTTTTTATTAATATAATTAACCAAAGTGTCTTTTAAATTTTCCAGGTGATTTCTGTACGTGTCCCGATTTAGGTCCCAATAGAAAGCAACCGGTCCATTCCCAATCATTTTAGACATAATTATATTTTTATAAACAATCCCTATGTCTTTGTCGCGTAGACCCAACGATAATTCCGGAATGGTAAGTGTTTGCAGTCGCCGATAAACCACATGATCTACATTCGGAGGCACGTAGTTTATGTGCATCCTCTCAATCCAACCTCGTTGAATCAACGCTTGTCTGACTGAATAATAATTTCCAGCGACAGTAAATGTCCTTTTGAACTTAATAGCTTGGTCCACCTTGTCTCGAAGTATTTTCACCTCTTCCCTTAGTGGATACGCAGGTGAGTGTTGTTGTCTGTTTGGGGCAATATTTTCCAGTTTAGATGTATTTGACGGAATACCAGTCACGTTTGTGATGGCTGCGCTGTTATATCTTGAAACAGATGAATTCTTGGTCACTTTTGCGGCCGCTTGCACATTCGGCTTTTCTACCAGTTGCACATTTGTTCGCATTCGACCTGCGGGTATAGTCGACGGCCACTTCATAGATGCATCATCTTTTTTGTTTGTAATACTCGCAACTCCTCTCGGTTTGTATAAATTAGACAAGTTCTTCAGCGTTGCTGAGTGTTTAGTCATAATTTCATTGAGTTTAGTGCGGACTGTGTGTGATCGCTCTGCCCAATTTGTAGGACCCAGAAGTGGAGAATTCTTCAATTTTTTATCCACAACGGATAAAGAGTTCTCTTGTTTCTTTTGGGATTTTGAATGTTTGGATTTATCAATTCTATCGTATTCTGATTTAAGTGTGTCAAGAATATTAGCGAGGTTTTTAGTTGCTTGGGTAGAGAGCAGCTGAGGGGTTTGTGCAGTATGCGTTTTTTCTTGAAGACGGTATTCTGGTATACTATAAATTGGTGTTTTCCCACTCATTTGTGATTTGGATATGCTTGAGGACTTGTGCTTTATCTTCTTCTTACTGACCACAGAGTTACTACTATAATGCTTGTTTATCTTAGAACGGGAGAGAGAAATTTTATGCATGTGTGACTTCATTTTCCAGAAATTTTATGATTTGCAAGAAGATATTACATGACTAAGAATTTAAAGGGTATGTAAAGATGATGATGAGTTCACTGAGAATTTTGAAATTAATTAAAATTAAAAAGTGGGTGACGTGAATGAAAATTAGTTTGACAGTATGAAAGTTTCCAAAGTCACTTCCATTTTGACGTGACGCCATTTTCTTTTGATATATCTTTAATTATAATATAGGCAACCCACAGTACAATTTGCGAAAGAAACTAATGGTTTTTCTATGTGTGCGGGCGCATTAATTTACACAAACTCTTTCCAACAGTCAACAATCCATTGTTTTCCTCTTTTTTCTTCGCATGCGTTTGTAATACTTGCAACTTTCCCAACTTTTGCAACAAATCCAAAGACTCAAGGTGTTTACTCTTAGCATAAGTCACCCTCATCATAGAATCTTTACTCAGTTGAGTATTAATAAGTTTATTCCTGCCTTTATTAAATTTCTCGCTTATACTCACACATCCGATACTGGGAACCCGGTCACGACGAGAATTATCAACAACGCCGCTTCCGGTAGTGACCCGAGGTGGATGGCCTGTGTGCAGACAGCGCTGAGAATGGCGGGAAGAGCGCCGAGGAGCGGTTCGTGGCGTCTTGGAGTTTGCGCTTGGTCGACTGCTACGAGAAGAAGGATATCTAGTCATCTGCAAACGGTGTATTACCCTAGGGCAGACCGATTCACCCGCTGTGGATTTACATCCACCCCCGTTAAATTCGTTATTGCTTACGTTTGAACTATGTCCCGCAGCTTTAAACCTTTTTTTCGTTGCTCCCTTTTTCAAAGGTTGAGCCAATTCTATGCCATCAGCTGGATCACTGTCCATCGAAGAGCCGTCTTTTTGAATCTCTTCAATGAGATCCGCAATCACTGGTCCGCTATAAGGATTACCATGGATACTTCCTGATTCTAAGAGAGATGCGTTTGTTGATCCTGGAGCAGTAAGTCTAGGATTCCTCTTCGAAAGCATAGCATTTCTCTTAATGTTATTAGAGTCATTTTCTTTGTCTTTTTTGTTTTTGCTGCGTTTGAAGAGTCTTCTCCCACGCACAGATAGGTTCATTCCAAGGTAAGCTGGAGGACGAGGAAAGTTTTGTTTGTAAATACAAACGAAAAATCCAGTGTCACTGGCGGAGTCTCGTTTCTTGTCAATGACAACTGCAAACAAACAACCCTCAGCCCTAGGACATGAAATAATTTACTACAATTGGCCACCTTTGACCAAATCTTCCAAAACCTGCGGACACATCCTAGCAGTTACACTGGTTGACGATGACAGATCTGGGCTTGAATTAATCTCCAATAACCATGGTTGAAAATCCTCTGCGAGGATAAAATCCGCACCGTAGAGTTCAAAAGTGTTAGGTCTTCGATCCATAGTGTCCTGACAACTTAACATAGAACCTGTAATAGCCTCCCTCATTCCTAGAAACGGAAATCTACTTTATCACACTTTCCAATAAAAAAAGAATCAAATACCTGGATATATAACAGTTTCCCATTTGTTCAAATGACCAGAATTTTTCAAATACGCCTGAAACGTGTAACAATCCCACATGTTGTCATCTGGAAGTGCTTTGTCTCTATTCATAGTGTTCTTATATTTGCACTGCACAGCATGATTGGTCAAGTGGAGACTTTCATGAAAATTATCCAAGTTGAAAGTTTGGGAGCTAAACCTCAGGTAGCTCTCTTTATACATCCAAATGATCAGTGGTTGGACGCTAGTGATGAGAAACCATTGTCGGATGTCAAACTTTGTATTGAAAATAAGTAAAGGTCTCTCAATGTATTTCTGCACAACATATTTTAGTTTCATGTCCATTATCTTTCCCACATCTTTGACGTCCTTAATCAACTGAATTCCCTTTCCACGACACTTATTCCCAGGCTTCATTATCCAAATATTCTTCATTCCATCCAAACTCATCTGTGGCCAATATGGTAGTATTTTCTTGAGTATCGCCCTAGCTGCTGTTACTAGTATGGCAATAATATAATTTTTATTCTCAAGGTACTTAAGTTTCTGATGTACTATCATATGGAAATGTTCCATAAATTTGGCCCAATCATAATCTTCCACAACTGGTATATCCACATCAATATCCATATGTTTCTTCTTTGCTATGAACTCATTCAAGCGATCCATAGCAAATTGAAATGATGAATAAGGTACTTGACCTTCAGGGGATTGGATTGCGTATTGATCCTGAGTTTCCGTAAGGTATATGAAGTATTTCAAAAGGGATATACAAGCTGTTAAACGGAAGTCTTCAACAAAGTTGTTGTAGTGGTCAGGAAAACCAAGGACGTAACATCTTGGGAAGTTGACACTCGCTACACCAGGCTCATTGTGCCAGTACATTTGCTGCAGAAGGAGACATAAACCTTCTTTGGAAGTAAACAAAGATCTAGCAAACCGAGACATTAGTTTGTTACAGGTTAGACGAAATTGTAAGTCATGATTGTCTTTCCGAGTGTTCCAATAGAAATCAACCTGGAAGGGAATGTGTTAGTATGGGATGGGGTTATTTTGGGTTTAGATAGTTACATCGTGGATTTGAAGCAATCGTGACATAATCGTCCTCTCACATTTCATAACATGGGCTGACTGGGTCTCCCATGATTGTTTCGTTGGTAAATTCACGCATAATTCTTCCATACTCGTTGCAAAACATGATGGCGGTTTTTTAGACGCAGAATCATATTTTTCGATCCAGTTACGTCTGAGGAACGCTCTACGCAGTGTTTGCCAGCCTCCTAATACCCACAATCATCATATAAAATTTCTCTATTCTAAATCTGTATCATAAGTACCTCTTATTGTAAATATACGATGATCCTTAACCGCATCATTCACCATCTTCCTTAACTCTGCCAATCTCTCCGCAGTCATAATTCTATACCCCGCTATATCACAACTATTTTCATCCTTGCTGGCACCGTGCCCCACAGCATTCTCATTGATATTTGAGGTTGGCACTTGAGAAATCATGGGGTTAACTTTATCTGGGGACTTATCCTGAATAAGCACCACTACCGACTTGGGTCTTGGTGTTGAAGATGAAGGAGACAAGGGGAATGTTGGCGAAACGTGTCTATACTTGGGGTCACCAGAAATAGCTTTCAATGGATTGATAATGATTGGATTGGAGAGGGGCATGGTGGAGTTTTTGTGTCTAGACATGAGGATGTGATAAAATGTGGTGTAAAATGATGTAGATTTATGACGGACAGAAAATGTCTAAAGGTGTAAATATTATTAAGTGTCACTTCAGACTTTCACACCAATTTAATTTAATAAACTAATTTTTAGAAGGGTTTAGAAACATTTAGGAGTTTTAATTTTATATGATGCTTTTGCGACGTGTGGTTAGTGAATGGTTGGTGGGATGAAAAACCGAGCAACAAAGTACTGTGAAATTAGGTTAAGGATGTTTACATCACAGGCCTGCAGAGAGGTACTCAAAATATTTCTTGTTTTTTTATTGGTACCATTGTACCCAAAGTAATATTTCTTTATGCTAAGCAAAGAAAAATAAAAGGATTTCTAAATAAACTAAACGCAACAACAATATTTCTAAAGATTTTGTTGCTAGTTCTTTAGTTTCTGCCACTATTAAAAGTGAAACTATTACCCTACTGTGCCCCTCAAGGATTTTCACTACGTTGTCCTAGTTCCAACAGGCTGTTACCACCTGGTACACCCGTGGCGTGCAATGCATTGCTCTAAATTCGATGCATTCGCAACACACCGATTTCCGCAATTAATTCAATTCATCCACCTATTTGTTCCTTCTCCTCTCTGCCCCACATAATCACTAATTTAATGTGCTTGCCTAAAGCCCAAGTGTGTGCTCTGCAAGAACAAAAAATTTCGAAGAATTTCCTGATGTTCTTCTTTTCTATCTGAACCAAATCAAATTTTTATAACAACTGCCTGATATTTAAAGCACTTGAAGTCTTCATTTCCCGGCAAAGAACGAGGTACTGAAGATTGACGCTCTGATTGCCTCCGAATGACTCGACACAAAATACGTAGGGCAAACAAAAAATGCGATAATAATCTAATTATTGCCAGCGCAGTTGGTGCTACCAACGAGATGATCCCCTAGCTGCCATTGTTGAGCGTGTTGCGCATGCGCAACACAAGATAAATGCCAGCAAGTTTATCTGTAATCCAAGTAATATGTGGTGTAATGAGACGATAATGAGATGAGCAATAAAGAAGCTGAGGTGATGATAGTCTACATTACAGTATGTGAGTTAAATATCAAAAGAAAAGAGATAAGTGCGCAGAGGAAATCTGTACGGTTTTTGAAACGGAATTTTCCGCTTTACATATAGAGGACACCTGAGTTAATTACAGCAAATATTTTCCTGACTCCAGCTTTGGACGAGGTTGAGTGGCCGACTTAAGTGAGATCGTAAAATCCTGCGCGTCGCTTAATTAAAGGATCACTTGCGCGCTGTGCCCGCGATCGTTATAAATTAAAATCCAATTAAACGCGGGCGCGCCGGTGTAAATTAAGCTCCTGGTCCGTCCGGCCGCTTAACAGTAAAATTTATATCGCCGCGAAATAAAGGGAAACGCGACGCGCATTTCATACTTTATTACGTTATAAACGAGCGCGCGGACGGCGAAGACTTCTCGTCTTGCTGCTCTTTAGTAGCAGGAAAAAATGTGCGCTAAATGTCACTTACAGGTTGTTCACAATCATCAACCACCTAAACCATCTTGTAGAATCACTTCAACATATGCAAATTAAACCAAATGGAACCAGAATTGCCTGAAATCCACCAACGTTGGCAACCAGCCCTTCAGCTAAATTATGTAACATTAATTCTCTGATCTTTTAATTATAATTAAAACTATTTAGCATGTTTTTCAGAGGATATACGTAGTAAATTGTTTAATCTTCATAATAATGTTAATTCAACTACGGCGTCGTCATAAAAGTGAAGATTTATGAATTCGCGCGATGGGGAGAAGTGGCGGCGTCTACCGTCCATCATGAAGTCATCGTTGACGCTGCATAAATGCGTAAATTGTATGCTACTTTTATGTTTGCAGTGTTTTTAATGTTGTTTTACTAGCAGCGGAAGGAGCTCCACGTCGCGATGCGATGATAATTTAATTAAAATTATATAGCTTCATATAGTGGGCCAATTTATGTCACCTATGGCAGCGTGATCGTTTTATCACTTTATTGCGTGTAACGGTTTTGTATGTGCAAAATGTGTACTTTAAATTTAATTATTATCTCTGGTAATTACCAATCATTATGAAAATACTCAGAAATAAGGTACTTACTTCACTTTTTACCGACATTTATCTTAATGCTTTATTTGCTTGCGCGGAAAATTCAAATTCGCGCATGCGCAACTTTAATAACCCAAGAAGGGATTAACGCATCGGTTATGTTACCAGCTGGTAGAGTGCGAGCGCACGCTCAATCTAATCGGTTTCTTAAATTAAATCAAGTCAAATGTGGAGTGAGTTTCTTAAAAAATTCATTATTTCTGAAGATATACAAATTTATTTCATATTTCTAAATTGCAAATTACCTATGATATTGTGAGGATTTGCATCTAAACGCTGCTTATTCTTGAATTATGAATAATTATATGATGTGTTAATCAACATGATTATAATGCATCGCATGGCAAATTACAGATTATTCGTGAATTGTTAATTGTGACCGGAAGGCATCTCTTTAACATATGCGTGCTGAAGTCCGCAACAAAAATGGAAAATTACATTCAATTTCCTATATATCTTCGCAAACAAACTGTTATTTGTAAATTGATTAATCTTTCGACAATTTAACACTTCGTGAGCAAAATCGGCAAAACATAAATTCAATCAAACTTATCAGCCAAATTATTTATTTTATAACAAGGCAATAATAAAACATGAACGAAGGTTACCTTTTTGTAAACTCATCCTCATTTAAAGCTTAAGTCATAATTAAAATATTCAACGTTTTTGTAGACTTTAAAATCGTTTTGTAGATAAATATGATGTACATTCTCCGTAATGACGAAAGGAAAGTTGTTTAAAAGCTGTGAAGAGTTGCGAGTGAAAAAAAGATTTGTGAACGAGCGTGCTTTTAATAAAATTAACAAGACGCTCGTTAATGAGCCGCATTTGTACCACGTCGTCAACGCGTAAACTTTTTCACCGCTGGGCGCGCGCCCGTCACCGGCAATTCGTTACTTCATTTTCAATTTGAATATTAATTTCTCCCGACCAAATATTTCGACGTTAATTTTCGGTTTGCTTACAAATTGCATTTGGTAAACAAACGTGCTTGTGGGAATTTTTATGAGATAGTTAAGTGGAGATTTTCTGAATAATTATAAGTTGGGCGGAGCAGCGTACAAGTGAAATTAAAACTTACGAAGAAATTCATGTGTTGGAAGGAAATACTCTTCGACATGCCGCATTAAAGCTATAAGAATATTTCAAAACTTGTTCAGCATCAAAAAGTTCCACATTTTTTAATTATAACAAAACTTCTGTATTTTTCTAACCTAATTTTTATTGCAACCCATTGTTATCATTGTCTCCCCAGTTTTGCGTTTTACTGCCGCTTCAATTTATTAGCCCTCACTCTCTGATGGGTTTCGGGTGTGTTATTAAAGTGAATATAAAAAATGAGTCGCGGGCCTGCCTCCTCTCGAACATTTCCCATTTAATTTGACAGCCGCGCCGGCTACCGTCCGGAATGTGGCGGCAAGTGTGCCCGAGTAGAAGCAAAAACATCATCGGATGTAAGCCTAAATATGGTATATGCTAATCGCACGTCGATGATAATGGACAAACATGTACCAGTCGCACAAGATGTGAAATCATGCGAGTCATAACTTAATTGCCACTTTGCTGTTAAGCCAACAATCCAGTAGTAATACGCAGTTAAATTGGAGCATATTACACTTACTGAAAATTAATAGCCACAACATTAAAGCAGCTTTTATATAGAGAAGAATTAGGAAAAATCAAACAAAGAAAACCAATGGCTTCAATCTTAAAATGCAATTTAAGTCCAAAATGTGATGTTTATTTAGAAAAACACCTTGTATAAAAATATTGTATATTATTAATCTCCATATCATAATAACACAATAAATATTCTTTATAAATAAAATTCCTCCAAAGCAAATTTATTTATTCCACCCAATTCCTTCCTCATCACATCGTACTCTTCGTTTTTTCACCGCCGCTCTTTTCGGGGCGTCTTATTTATTTTCGATATCAACCGCTCGATTGGCATTTGATGAGGTCTCGTCTTTGAAGATGATTTATAGACACGGCTAATCGAAACGTGTCTCAAACATTTTACACACAGCCTCAGTGCTTGCCAGCTACCGTGTATAGTAATGTCGAATATGGATTAGAAATTTCAGGCGCAAAGATGCAATCAACATCATGATATAACAGCGTCGTGCATCCACATTATTATAGATTATTAAACATTATCGGACGGCACAATGCTACCGAACTCAAAGGCACATCAAACTTCGAGAAGCGAAGGCTATTAATTACAATCGGTCAATCCCGCCATCAGTTAGCTAACTATAGGTTAAGGATACATAGTTATATGTTTTGAGATAATGGATGATGTTCAACAATCCAATCATAGGTCATGAGATAAGTAAAAGAGACTGAGTGTTGCTTGGATTGCAGAGAATGCAACACAAAATGGCGGTGGGAATAGAAGACGAGGAGAAGGACCAAGTGTGGTATTTTGTTGAAAAAAGTGAGACACATTATTAGACTAGTTTCTCCTTTTAGAAATTATAGGAAGAAATCAAGTGACTTGTTTTGCACTTTTTAAGCATCTTGCACGTGGATTTTAATTAACATCAACTTGATCAGGAAAACGCCTGTTATAAAAGAGTTTAATTTGTCCACGACGACGCCAGAACTTAATTGTTCGTCACGGGGTGGAGTCGAATTAAAATAGGGAGCGAATCTTTGTAAGCAATCTTTAGTGTTGCTCCACGTCCATCAAGTTTGACGACACGCCTGTTCTAATTAATCTCAAGATTAACAATAACTCAAAATTAAAACAACTTACGTATTAAATTTAATATCGCAAGTCCACTACATAATTATATAATTTACTATCAAACTAAGAAGAAACACCACCAGATTATTTCAGTATGAGAAGAAAATAATAATATGAATGTGAGAAAAAACAATTTAATTTCATTTACTTGTTTATTATTTCCGTACGTTCCACATGCGTTTTTCATCAAGATATTAATAAGCAAACAATATGGTGCCTCCTTTGTGCATGCCGCGCATTAAAGATTAAACCAACAACAAAAAAAAAAGGAATAAAAGAAACACGAAAAATATGAATGTAAATGTATAGATGCCCCAAAGCGTTCGTTCACAGCTTTTTATTTATTGGTAATTTATGCGAAAACGTCTTCACAACACTCTTCTCTTTCCAATGATACAAGAACCGGCTTAAAAAGCACCATGATATTTTCCAAAGAAAATTAAAACTTTCTTTGGAAAAAAGACCATCTCTGTATGTTTCCAATTATTATAAAATTTCGGATCTTTAGATACTATGGTGGCGCCTACCTTCATTTCCATATCACCGACCCAATTCAAAGAGCTGAAAATTTCATAAATATTTTCTTTAATTAAACGAAATCTATTAATTGAAACGCCAGCATCTCCCCAACGATCCCTCTGGCGCCATGTGATTTAATATTTATTTATGTATTTATTCAAATATTGTGTGTATTTCCATCTGCATTAAATACCACTCTTTTCTTTCCTATAATTTTAAATTATGCCTACGTTAATTGAAACTAGATTAAACGTGCTTTTCCTATCAACTGCCCGCACTGAAGCCACTTACGTAATTTCCTATTAAAGAAAACAACTCACTCTTGAGCATCCACTGCATTCGCCTCAGATAATCTCAACTTTTACGCCATTTAATCGCATTTAATCGCGTTTAAAGCCTAAAATCGCGTGCAAAAATGGCCGCCAGGATAATGTGCATCATAAGCAGCGCGCTGCGCGTCTTGCAATTGCATGTTTCGCATCTAATTGGTTTATTAACCGCTATGGTGTTTTCAATCGGCAGTTTCCATTAACTGAAAACATGATCACTTCGACTCTTGATATGCAATCATATTAGCTAAGCCGGATTATCTCGGAATTGATAGTGGCTTTTCATTAAAGGGAAGAAGGTGCGTCTTTGCTGGTTGATTGTGTTGTTACGTCGCTAGCGTAAAAGAAGATTGACGGCGGTTGTAAAGAGCGCGATATTAATATTATAGGTGCGATGGATCGAGCGATAAGCGGAAATTGGTCTATTTTTAAGGGATAATTGGCCGCAGACGTGCTGCCCGCGCAGGCACTGCATTGCCGCGACGCCACCACCATCCCAGCCCCGCCGTTTCGGCCACGCATACTTATTATGGCTAATAAAATTACTTTTATGCCTCCGTATTGCGGAATTTATTAATTTTATTACTTCAATTTCGCGCTGCAGAATACTCCTCATTGTATACCAAGAGATGTCATAAAATTCATCAAGGAATATGACATTCCAAAGGTGAAAACTAAAGAGTTCCTTACTGCACATTGGAGTTCTTACACTATTCTTCTACAAATTGTTTCGAGGCCAGTTTTGATCATTAACATGTATTGCAACACACATCGCATCATTTTAAGCATCAATATTCTCGGTGAGAAGTAGATATGGCTCATTTGTTGCTTTGTTTTTGGTCGGGCATCGGCCGGCGTTGAAGCGTTTAATTTTTAATGAACTTTTAGCGCGCTGGCTTTTAATGATTTTGATGAAACGTGCAAACAAGAACTCGGCATGCTGCGGCGGCACACAGCGTGCTAAACGCGTTAAATTTGCCATCAGAAGAGGCCAGGAAGGTCTTTAGCCGCACCTCTTCATCTTGCGAAGTTCCCATGCTCTCATTTAAGTGATAGCAATCAGTAAATATTAATTACAAGCGCCAAAAATAGCAGCCGCCACAAAATAAAGTGCAACGAGTATCTTTCATTCCTACTTTGACGTGTATTGGGTTGCCTATGTTGGAGAACTTGTGTTTTTGCAATTACAAAGTATCGAAATGCATTAAATTCTTTACCTTGTTATAATCTCAAGATTCAGCAAGCCTACAAACCGATTGGAGGCATAAATCACATTCGGTAATTGTTTACACACCGTGACATATTTATTGGCTGTAAAGTTATGACCGCATGAGTTATGACCACCGCGGCAATGGCGGCGCGGCTGCGCCTAGAGAAGAATTAGTTGTCTCGCCGTTGGAGTCAAAGTCGTCCGAGTTTAATGGGGATTTTAATTAAATTTTGAAACAATGTTTACTTTTCCACTAACGTTCACACAATTTATGAGACTTACACCACCAACACACTAATAGTCTATCGACAATATCCCAAGGCAATCTGCAGATGAAACACTGCTGCCTTCTTTGTAGAATGTAAATACTTTGCTAAGTATTACCATCGGCCACATTGATGACTTGTCACATGTCATTTCCTATTGTTACCCTCTGAGAATTGCGAGCACTCTTGGCGACACTTCAACTCGCTCCTTTCATTGTAAATACTAATTGGAGACATTTGTACTACAGTTACCTGCAGTTTCAGTTATTTTCCAGTTACTGCAATTGTCGCACACTTTCTGACCACTTTTGTTGTCCACTCGCAATTGTCTCCATGTTTAACACTTTCGTGTCCGCACGCAGCTCGACGGGTTTTCTGCGTTTAGCCATTCGCAATTAGCCCGCCCAAAGTCGCTCGCTGTTCTTTTTTGCGCTTCCTGGAAGAGTACAGCCACTTGCTTATTACCGATATGTCGATGCGTCGATATGTGAAAGACGCGCACGCAGCAGCTAATTGCTTATAATAACGTGCAACAAGTAATAACGCAAGTAATGATAGTTGCTTTAACTCGTTGCAGTAGCTGGTGTTTAACTGAATGTATACAAACTGCTTATGTCGACTATATCGGTGGATAATGTGTGTTCCTTGAAATTACGTTTTCAGTAAAAAGCGTTTGGTAAACAAATCCAACAACTTGATGGGAACTATTGGGTTTCCAATAGTTTAGCGCCTTTTACAACATTTTAACATGCATTTCAGTCATCTTTTCGACCTCTTTAACTCCTTAGAGTGTTCCGCAGATATACGAGGCGCCTTGCGACATCGCATCGTTAAGATATCTAGTTTATTGCAAAATAAAACGCGACCTACGTTCGTTCACAGCGCAGCGTGACGTCGAACGTTCAACATCTCACCTTAATCCAAAAATGTTCAACTCAGGACGAATTTCGAAAAAGTATTCACTGCCTTGGAGAGCATAAGGACCAAATTAAATTACAAATTACCCCATGTGACAAGTCTCAACATTTGTCCAACTTTATTCCCGTTCTGTTGTTTGTAGTTTTTATGGACTCACATAAAATGTATAAAAGTCAATTGAATTTATATCGAATGGTCGCGCTGTTTTTCGTGTTCAGCCCAGCGTGCGCCCTCGCGACGCTTATAATAAAGTTAAAATATTAAATCCTGGTACACGCGTGCGCCGTTGAAGACGCCAAAAGAAGCAAAAGAAAAAGGGACGCCGCAGCCCGTGCACGGTCATTACTGGATGATTATTATTACCGTACACGAGATTCGCCGGGCGATGAGATAAATTTCATGGTCCTACAGCAGGGTGTCGTAGGGGTATCAGCGAGTGGAAACAATCAAATATGTTAATTCTAATTGTTATTGCCTACAACAGAAATCCAGAGTGAATGGGGAGAAAATGCTAATTTTACAGAATGAAGCGCAAGATAAACATTCTCATTGTGGTACACTAACTAAATTTTCAGAACCACGAAGTGCATTGGTACTCCAAGGTTTACATGAGCAAATCAATAAAGAGTTGATTCCCATAATAGGCTATTCTAGAACCTTTTACCGAGTTCAATCAGTGAATGAGACAGGTCAAATCTTCCCCACCAAAATTTCCTCCATAAATCGCTACAAATTAAACAATATTGTGTATTTTTTTAATAAGTATTCGTTTCGGCATCCCTGATGATGCGTTTATGTGCGCTTGAGTAATAAATATAATTTATGATGTGAATGAAACGAGGGCCGACGGAGTGCGGTGGGTCCAAGATCTGGACGCGCGCGCGCCGCGGCGACCGCTCATGTTAATATTAATTGAAAGTGCCAATCATTGTAATGAACCGCTGCACGGCCTGCCATCCGCTGGCGAACGACACAATATTAGAACAAAACGTAATTAAACGATGTGCTTGCACACAGCGCCTGCCTGCATTGCTATAATGCTGCGTAAAACTTTTAAAAATGTAACGACGCCGGATTCACCATGCGAGCAATTATACGAGGTTAAACGGTTCAACACGTTATGCGCTCGTCTCGCGTCATCGTCAACTGGCCTCCGAGACACGTTGATGCAACACAAGCGCCCCGGGATGTTATATCACGGTGCATCACCTGTAATGTGCGTTTAATTGTGGAATTTACAACTTTTAAATGTTCATTAATTATTATTGGCTACGGCAATGTCGGGCATTAGTGCTGTGATATAAGGTGGTTCGTCTATTGCCCAAGTCGAGCTGAAATGTCATTCTGCAAGAATTGTAGTAATTTTAAATTACTTGTGGCTATGCCATAGGAGCATGTAAATTGTAATAATTACAAGATGTTAACGAATGTCGAGTTCATTAGCGTTGCGATAAGTTGACAATTAATCGTCGTTGCATCTTGTCGCTCGCTATTAGCGGATTGCTGCGTCATGCGCTTTAATCCAATTATTCGCAAATGTCACAAATGCGTGTACACTATCAATAACTCGAGAAGTGGCTAATTAAAGCAACGAAGTGCGTGAGACGCAATAAACTCTTGTTTCTACTTCAGACCATCTTGCATATAATGTGCAAGAACAATGATAAAACAAAGAACTCTTCAGTATAGTAGCTCTTTGCCAGAATTATCTCTAACATCTTTAAACTCTGTGGCTTTAATGACCACACAAATATGCATTCATAATTTTTATGAATACCTAAACACACGTCGTTGAAAATTACCAACCTGTTAATTTCTTTTATCGCCTCGCTTTTATTACGCACGTTTTATTTGTTTAAATTGTTCGCCGTATTTCCGTTGGCATCATATGTGATTATCACGATTGTTTCCCACTACGGCGCGCATAGAAACTTATCGAAAAAATGTGTTTAGCTATAATTCCTCTCATACAGCGCGGCGCAGACAAATGCTGAATGCTCAATGCGCGTTTAATGAGACTAATGAATACGCAATCAGTCGCACTCGTCGTTTATTTCCATTGAATCGCCTTCAATGGTATTGAGACAGCCGCAAAAACGACGAATCAAATTAATTACGCGCCTTTGTGTATGCGCTGAGCAGGGGCCGGGCAGAGGCTGGAAGGTTAATGCTGCTAATGTGCCTAATGTTGTTAATCACAGCGATGAAATGAAAAATTGCTCTAAGAGGAAAAGTGTTCAAACCAACACACCTAGATCCACTATTTTTTGTGGATCTCAAGCACAAGTAAACATTTTCTGTTTAATATCAACTTCTATTTTGATTATGGCTATTCTTCTACTCCAATACGAGTACTCTGTAATGATCGAGCATCGGTGTCAGCATGTAGCCATAAGGCACAATTAGTACCCGATGCGAGTAATTATCGACCAGGCAGTTGAGTAATGATGCACACCCTCTGGGAGCCTATAGGAAATCAACCAAAGCAGATTTTTTAACTCACAGGTCTACCTTTCCAATAGCCTGAAAACTTTCTTGATGCTCTAATTAACTGTTCCTCGTCGACTTACTTACTCATTTTGACTTTGTTAAATTACCTCGTCCTAAACAAACATCGGAAATGAAGTATCAACATTGGAATTGCAATTAATTTTAACTAAGTAACACTTGTAAATGTAAAATGTCTTGTTTAGTGTGCTGTTCAACTGTTAAGTTAGCAGTCATAAATTGAAAATAACGCAAAAACAATGTTTAGATAATATAAAATAGACTGCCACAATGTGTCGCCGTGTAGTACTTCTTTATGAAACTTATGAAAAGTGCCGCTATCAGAAGAATGTCTAAATGCGCAGCAGCGCTGTATGCAAGTGCATACCTTGCATTTAACAATAGCCTGCGACAGTTTCAAACTGATAACTGTAATTAGAGTAATAATATCTGTTTGACATAAATGCAGATATTTTCATGGGAGTGTATGCGATGAAAACAAATGGGATCACCTTGCTAGCAATTATCTAATTAAAATTAATGCATGTTTAAAACGAGAACTCATCAAACTCGTTCAGTCGTCTCCACTGGACGTTTAAGAAGTGAACACCCGTTTTTCTTCGTCATTTTTGTTGGGCAATGTGAGGGCAGAGCAGAGAGAGAGAGAATAAACTATTTGCTCGTAGTTGAAAAGAAAGCAAAACAAGTCCGAGAGCAAATTAATCATGGTGTAATCGAGTTGATGGATACTTTTTAATTTAATAAATAATGAGAAACGTATTAGGTCAGTTTGAGACGCTGTGTTAGCAGGTGAGACTCAAACAGACCCCAAGGTGAAAAAGAAACAAGAACTGTGAAACATTGCATGGGATAGTATGACATGGAACAGCGTTGTAAGGGTTTTGTGTAGAGTTTCTTTTTACATCATTTTTGTAGTACGAAGGAAATTAAGAACTTTCATATGGATGGGAATTAATGGACTTGCTTGGATATTGATTCAAACTAATTGTTACCCAGTATGGGGGCTACTGAACATTGTTGAGCAGTCGGTGCAAGTCAGACAAAATAATTAAAAATTGAGTGTAAAAAGAATAATTAATCTATGCCCAATGCGTGAATCACTTGATCTATACTTATTTTAACCTCCGAGGCATTTGTTTACAAATTACTAAAACTGTAAGCTCTTTACGAGATAAAGTTATGCACATAGCACAGAAAACCATAAGCTATAAACAATACTCGCTGATTAAGCTCCAGGCATAAGCACACTCACAAAAGCGGAAAATGTAAATTAATTTGAATAATGCGATGGCATCATGAGAATTCAACAAAATAAACCTCAGCGCGCAGGCAAAGTAAACCTCCTTCCAGACCTCTACGAGCATTTAAAGGAAACATAACGTTAAGGTAAGCACGTTGTGCGAGCGTAGAAGAAACATCAGGAAATGTCAAGTCCGCATTCAAGCAACAAATGTGAATTAAAACGATTGTAATGATTGTAATTGCGTACGCAACGCCCTCGGGGATGGCCAATTACCCTGTCCATTTGCATCCTGATGGATTTCCATCACTCTTTCAACGAAGCTGATATGCAAATGATAATATATCCACAATTTGAGGTTAGGTTAAAGGTGTTCAGAAGTACAATGCTTTTATATAAAGGCATTATTAAGCTTGCTTAACCAGATATTTGTTGTAACCTGTGCTATTTGAAGCTTATACCAGATGAATGTAATGCATCCTCTTTAGCAATTTAATTTCTTCTTCATCAGGGTGGGTGTTTCATTGAGGTTAGTGCCCCGCGCGTCCGTTGGAGACTCAAAGTGTTGGCCAGCGCGAACGCAATAAAGCAGGCCTGTAATCAGTCTGTCAGTGAGCCCCGCCCGGCCCGGCCCTGACGAAATTAAATTACACCTATACGCCGATTACGCACAGTGTTCTCGCGAAATTGGGCCCTGGACGCCAGGGCCCTCAGCTTATCTGCGATCGTCATCTTTTATATTAAACGATAATGCGTCGTTTAAATTGGATAAAAGGATGCTGCTGCCGGTCCAGCACTTCTTCGGAAACTAATTAATCGAGAAACCCAGCATACAACAGGTCCATCGGTGCGCAGAAGCAACTTCTTCTTACAGCTGCATGAAGGTAATCTTCTTTTATCCACGGTGTATACGATGCATTAATATGGATCTAAAATTGGATTGCTGTTGATACACCAGTGCGTTCGTTGTATATCTATGGTGGAGATAGCAGAGTTGAGGGTTAATAAGTAACAAGTGTTTTGGGCTACCGTCCAGCGGAGGCCTGCCCTTTTCTCGTTTGCAATTAGCATTAGTTAATAACCGATCGATAAATGCAATAAACTTGCCGCAACGATGCCGTCTTCTGTGTAGGAAGCGAAAACATGAAAGACTCATGCTACCTATTAACATTTGCGCTCGTGATGAGTATTAATGATTTATTAAGATATAACTTTAATTAAAATTGAAAAAATCCGGACTTACCAGCCGAGGA
This sequence comes from Ecitoglossa quadriceps, assembly GCA_027574925.1. Classification (NCBI taxonomy): domain Eukaryota; kingdom Metazoa; phylum Arthropoda; class Insecta; order Coleoptera; family Staphylinidae; genus Ecitoglossa; species Ecitoglossa quadriceps. Next base: position 7,891,365 of record JAODGC010000006.1, on the reverse strand, counting down.
TGTAATTAAAGCAAATTGGTAGTATTAATAAATAATGAAAACCATCTTACGTTAATGTATTCTAATAAAATTAAAGAAAAGAAAAAAGCTGTCACCTTTGATACTTATCCCCTTACCACAAACGAGATTCTTGTTGCAATTGTAAGCAAATTAAGGAAATGTTGCTTAATTCCTTGATCAACCACCGAAAATATCAAAATCCTGATTAGAACAACTCTTCAATGCTGCTGCTAGGCGCGTATTATGTCTTCAGAATAGTTGATATGAGTTAACCAGCTCTTACATTGTGAATGTTATTACCTTAAAAATTGCGCTGCTCTCAGTTCGAAGTCAATACAGAGTTCCACTTAATTCAACGTTAGCGAATTCACAGAAGCGATGTTGTCAATTGATATCAAATTATCAATTGCACACCAGTCTTTCACTTGGCAGAATACTGTTGAAAAAAACTTATTAAATCTTAAACCACTGTGGTATCGTTGTCCGCTTGTCGAAAATGGCGCCCCAAATGGAATTTGTGCAGGCCGTTTGTAGGCATATAGGTCAAAAGTCAGCTCACCTCTTCTTTCACGGTTTCGTAGCAGCAAACAAAATCGCACAGTATTCCAATATACCTGTTATATTGAAAGGCTAATTTCCTACTACTTACAGTATCTTTCCATAGTTAAAAGTAGATAAATCCAAGGGAACAAACTGCAGATTGCTGCTAACGCTTTCCGCACGACTTCACAGTGCACAATTCACACTCTGCAACGCGCTGCAACGGCTGCGGCGCGAAAACAAAAGCTGCCGTGTACTATGTTAGTCAAAAGCGCCACTTCTCTGACACTAATTTGACCTCAGCAGTATTCAACTTTTAAATTCAAATATTTCAAACCGGCAAAAGCGTCTAAGTAAAATTTAATTGATATCACATTTAATCAAGTTATGAATCAATTAAACCTATCATTTTCATCAATTAAAGCACAATTTCAGCCACCACAATTCAAAATAAAATCGCTCCAATCCCGTTACGTGCGGTGCTTTCAATTCCGCAGCCGTTTTGTGGGCAGACACTAAATATCTAATTAAGATTAAATTAAAGCAAGCGCGCGCACGTCCGCTCTGCGCAAATGCCAATTAGAAAACAAGTTTAATTACCCCTTACCTCCATGATGGTGGCCGTTGTAAATTAGATTTCTAGTCGAGCAATCATAGCAGATAGTAAATAAAACGAAGAAAATAGATGGAAATTGCACGAAGAAAACAAACAAGAGTAAGACTTATTTCTAAGACAATCATTTGCACTTCATTAAAAATGTATTGCTTTATTTGTTTGTAACTTTACTGTTAAAAGTTTACATTTCTTGCATGTTTGCATCGCTTTTGAAATACTTAAATTTAATTTTAAAACATGGACGGATCGTCAACATTCTTTCACAACTCATACATCCTTGTTAAATATCTAGACATTACTTGTACATTATACGTCCATGTATTTACTCTTTATGCTATTATTTGAGGTGCCACTGATTGGCAAAAACGACGTCATCAAAACTAAGTACTTACAGCATTTTATGTACTAATATTAAATGCTATCAGCTTATGTACTACTTCATACGCCCTGATATGTCCTGATCCAGGGGCGGATACTAAAACTGCAATATTTACAGAAACAATTTGCCGCTGAGATAAAAATCTCGCAAATACAACTTCGAATGTTGGTTAAATTACAGTGATTTTAAGTACGTTCGTAGATTTCTCTGAGTAAACTTAAATTTCGAACTTTTCAAACGGACGGATAGGTTGCTCGTGATCACTTGTGTTATGTGTGTGGCCTAACTAATGAGATCGCCGCCATTCTGCCGCAGCATCTCGAGCCTCAGCTCATGCTCACGTGCTTTTAATCTAAGCGACGCAATGCTGGAACTACGCCGGTCCACATCCGGAGGAGACACAGGTGCAGCTGATGATGGCGCCCCAGGTGACAACGGCGGCGATTGGGACGCAGGCATCTTAGGTCTCTGCTGCTGGGCAGCTGAGATATTCGCCAGCAGTGTCTGGAACGAGCTTGCAGATGGATACAGACCCACACTGGGAGGCAGCAATCCAGGTGGGGCAGCAGCTCCAGGTCGATGATGATAATGCGGAGGAGCTGGGAGATACCCAGGAAGGACATGCGGTGGGTAGCGAAACGCTAAGGCATCGAAAGGTTTCCTCAAACCAAAAGGTAAATTGAATGGATTTGGAAGCGAAGGTGCAACGACTGATGCAGGTGGTGCTCCGGCATTCGGAGATAAGTAAGGGTTGTACGGATGTCCTGCAGGACCAACTTTTTCTTGTTTGCGCCACTTGGCACGACGGTTTTGGAACCACACCTGGAACAAACAGAATTCTGTCAGCAACGCCCAGTGCCTAAATGAAGTCAATTTTATGGCAAACAAATGCAACAAGATGCGTTGAGTCGGAGTCAAGTAGGTAATTTGTAATTAACTCGTCAAAATGAACTTGTAGCCAAAATAACATCGTGCGCACGTGCAATAGCGCGAAGAATGCTGTCGATTAATTAGTTTGTTTTTTCTCCGTTGGTGCAGATTCCAGCGCGGTCTAATTAAACACGAATGCAATTAGCTCGCAAACAAATTGAATCATTTTTTCGCTAATCGTCGTAGGTCTCTTGCGAATCATTAAGTAATTAAGCATCATTAAACGCATTTAAATGATTAAGATTCCAGTGCGTTGACGGTGGAACTAAAAGAAGAAAACAGCGGCAACGCAAAGTCATCAGCAACCAACAAACAAAATGAAACAAGTCCGAAGGAAACTTGGTGGCGTGGTGAAGGGAAATACACGTTGAAAAGTTTAATAATGTCTTGTAATGAACAATAAACCAATTAATCGATAGGAATCGGCAAACGCTGCATCATCGATCGTCGTCAGCATGATGATCATAATTACCAAACGCAGGTAGATGAGCGCGGCACAGGTTTGATTAATGATCGTGTGATTAATGGACGAAACAAAGGTTGCCGTTTAATCAACTTAATTACCGCTCTCTTCGTCGAGTCATTACACGCGTTTAGCGACGATTCTTGAGCGTTTATGCGTTTTGATTCAAAGCCAATCATTGATTCATTCAACAAATAAATAAGTTCATCGCAGCATGGAGGTAATTTCGTTTCATGTAGTTTTCGTGGTTCATTCAGAAGCACATTTCATTGGAATCTCAGCGTAAACTCAGAATTTAACATAATTTCAGTGTTCTATGCAATAATATCTATGTTTAAAGCATTCCATGTGTCATTATTGAATTATTCGGTGCAGTGCCCTGCCCATTTCGACAAAGCACACGCACATTACGCTCATTACGCGCATTTCGTGCAAACGCAAAAATCGCGCATTGTAATTGCCATTTTCCAAGAACTCATTCATACGTTGGCAGCTTGTACCTACTTGGTGCAGTAGTAAATATTGCATCTTTCTTCAGCTGCAGCAAGAAACAACAAAACGGCTAAATAATAACCTTCGACACACATGTGCACATACAAAATACAACTCTACTTAGTATACACAACTTAAGTCCGTTGGAAGTTACTTAAGTCGAGCAAATTTCGCCAAACAATTTTATTATAGAATTATGATAATTTTCATGGTGATAAGTGCTTTCTGTGGATTGTGATTTTCGCCCGCTTCCTGTCGCGAAGGAAGCAGTGCCGCTTCGTTTGCAATTAATGCGGCGTAATTAGATGGTGATTAGTTGTATTGGCGTGTAAACTGTAATCATTTTAATAAATGTCATTAGTTAGGTTTTAAGCGGTTTCAACGGAAAGCAGAACTGGGATTTGCGAATGCTGAAGTTGCAGCGAGTGCTTTTTGAGTTTGTTTTTGGTGGCGTTTAGCTGGAAATTGAGCAAAAAAGTAATTGTTAAACGAAGCATGTAATTAGAAAACGTGTAACGACGAGGTGGTTTCCTCAAGCGCTGGGATATACAAATAAAAGAGGTAAACAAGAATCATACTTTCAATTGCAACGTTGCCCATGCTTGAAGAACTTGGATGGCATCATCAAGCTTTACATTGTTCCAAGAGTGTTGGTTTCATCCAAACAAACATTTCTTGTTTTTCCTTCAAATGTGATTTCGATTCGATGCTTTGGTTAATTTTCTTGGCTTCAAGCGTGGGCGCTCATAAATTACAAACAAGCAGGTAGTTTTCGGTGATTATGCGGCACTTTTCGGCCGTAATTCAATTCCCATTTTCTCCACCGGCACGTCGGCTGCGCTGGCACTAATTTCCATTAATTTCCCACTAATACGTCCTAATTCGCCTCGATGCCAGTCGAATACGCGGGCGTTGCGCGTCTGCCAGATTCAGATGCAATTATCTTGATGACTACTGATTATTACAGTCAACGCGGCGTAATCACAGGGGAGGTTTTATTATTTTCCCAACAGCAAAACACACAGAAAAACGCACCGTAAGAAATGACCTACTAAGTGGATAGTATTAATTATTCCAGCAACCAATAATCTGCAAGTTGGAGGAGCGCCGAAGAAAATAAATGTGCCAAGAAGAAATTGTTGACGGGTAATGGTAGAAGAATTTGTTGGATGTTGTAATGAACATAATTCAATTATTTTGTTCTTCAGCACTCGGTGGCCATTAGCAAATGATATATCTTGGAGTTATGGGCATTACTGATGAGTACAAAAACGGACGCAGACTCGAAACAAAGACGCCGGCGTCATGCGTCGTGTTGTAGAGAGTAATGATGATTTGAGTCACGTACTTCTTTCTGCTCTGACGTTTGGTAATTGAATTATGAAGATCGAAAAAGTCGACTAACACAAACTTGAGAAGTAAATTGAAACAGAGAAGGATCTCGAGAAAAGTTGGAAATTAGTGGAGAAGTGCTGTGCAACTATTGAGAACCTATATTTAGTATTGCAGACAGAGAACGATGTTGTTTGTTTGGTAGCTGAGTGTCGACTGTCATACAGTTTCCAGAATTTGCAACCACAACACTCCGGCTTCGCGGATTCTCGATAAGCATCGCGGTAAGAATTAATGGCGGAACATCCGCGATGCTCTCCGAACAGTCACGAATTATTACGAAATAGTCAAATTCAAAAAAATAATAATAAATTTATTACTATAAATAGCGCCAAACAAAAAGAAAACAATAATAAATTCCACTGAATGGCTGTCGGTGTTCTGGTAATTTAATTTTGTAATTCAATAACATTTCCACAATGTACCTGATACAATCACACTATCTCTATGAATCTACATATCTTTCCCACCAGCCAGTAGTATCCCCGTATCCTACTAATCGCTATTACTAATCAGCAATCACTAATTGCGAGTTAATGTAATCTCCTAATGCAATGCCATTACATCGTATGCTAGCAAGTGCTTAATCTAAATCACATTACAAGCGGTGCATTTACGTGGCTGCGTTGAGCGCATTTGCCTAAACGATATTGCTTTCATTTGCTTCTATTGGTTCCAATTTCGTCCATGCTGTTTACGTCCTGTGCCATTGACAGGACTATGAGAACAGGTGTATTACGTATTTACATTTCAAGCTATGATATTATATTAGCATTAGTAGGTTTGTCGCGCATTAGTTATTGGTCTATTTTGTTTTCTATTAGCCACTATCGGTACTAATGTAACATAATGTTATGTCGTGTCCGGTCTGAAGGCGCAACCCGACGAGATCTTATTATTTGATAAGTTAATTTATACACGCACACAGGGAAAGCAGAAAAACGAGCTGGGAGGGAGCGAGTTATAATTACTTCCTGGTTAAGAAGGTTCAAGCGAAATGTTTCGACTTCAAATAGAAGAATTTTTGATCGACCAAAATGTGAATTTTAGTTTGTTTTGATTTTCATGAATATTCTAGACTAGATTATGGATGAATATTTGGTAGTTGATAGAACTAGACTAGATCATTAAATTATTTTTTCTAAAGCTTCTTGCTGATGCAACCTAGAGATGAACAAATAAATTTTTTCTCAGTCACACTGGAAATGAGTCAATATTACATAAATATTATTCGCAAAAACGGCAATTCCTATATGACAATCACCTGCTCTCTGTGCCTTGCTCCGCAGATGTTCCATCAAGAAGAAATCCAAAATCTAAACTCTGTAAATTAACCACGTTGTTGTTTCAGGCCGTCTGCTGCACGTTTTTCGGCCCTGTTTGTACCTGAGTGTGCCGCGCACAGCGTCTGCGCCGCGGGACAGCATTGAGCCAATTTCGGTGCGCGCGGGCGGTCCGCGCCGCCGCCACACAACATTTTGTCATATTTACCGACGCGCCGCACCGCCATCATCCTCGTCTCTCCTTCCCTCTAGCTTATAGCACCTTATATGTACACTCATTGTCGAGCCATTGCCTTCTCCTTGTCCGTTGTATGCTTAACAGTTTTAATTTGCGTTCGATTAATTTTTAATTCTTCGCCAGCGGCGCGACGGCGGCGACGCTTTGTGAACACGGCTCTTAACACACGCACGGCGTATGCTAACGAAGCCCAAATTAAACGCTGAAAAAAGTCCAATCGTGTGAATGATGTGGGATGAAAGATGGAAACGTGTTTCCCACTGCGTACGCTCCAGTATTAATTTGACGCGCGTTGAAGGGTTATACAAATAAATATGAATAATAAAATGCGAGGTAATTGATTGTCTTCAACGCAAAGGCATCGATTTCAAAGTGTATTTATTACACCCGCTAATAATGTATCGACATTAATCATTGTTAATATCATTACTTTGATTGGCAACAATCTTAATTGACATATCAAGACGTCATATGAAAACAAGGCTAAAAATTATGAATGCACATTGTACATACATTCCATTCTAGGCAACCCAAATATCTCCGTAGGCAGGTTATGAGCTTTTAATAGATACATCAAGCAAATGTCTGATAACGCGGCAAAAAAAAGTGCTAATAGTTGCGTGTTGTACACTCAAAAACTGCCGACTTTGTGACACTTGCAATCTATACTGGTCTATGCAATTGTCACGAAACCATAAAGTGCACGGCTGAAAATTGCACGCAACAATGGTTTTTTGTGTGTAAATTCATTTTTTATTCGCATGCAGGTAGGACGTTTTTATTTCACTTTTTAATTTGTGCATGCCATGCAGAAGTGGACGCGACAGCGTATAATTTAGTAGAATTAACATAATTAAACTAATTTCTTGCGCTGGTGCTGGTTGTGTTGATACAAGTCAATAAAAAATCAACAAATTCAAACGATTCATCGACGAAACACACGTCTTTGCACATTACCTCCGCTCGCAAATTGCTTATTTGCTTGCTTAAGGGACTTTTTCGTGCGTGTGTGAATTGTTAGAGGCTCCTGTATGCTGCCTTTGTCGCCAAGGAGAAAATAAACGCAAAGTATAATAATTTGCGGTTTCCTCCAAGAAAAGGCAGGTGCAACGCGCAATCGCAACATTTTCTGCGTTCAGCCCATCGCCGCCGTCGTTTGCGTTGTTTTTCGGGTGTTATTACAAAGATATCCGATCGTTTCCGTACTGCTGAGCCCAAATTGCGTTGCAATTCTACCCTGTGCAAGAATCTACAATATATTCGAGTGCAAAATACACGCGAGGCGATACCATCAGTTTCAGTTCCTGAGAGCTTTGCTTCATCAACATGCTTTTTGCTTTCAGAGTGATTAAGGTCGATTGCGACAAATTAAATATGACTTTACATCCGTTAACCTCACGAGCTTGCTAATACCATTGGAGATAATTTCGAATCAAAATATTTATTGCCATTGGGGCATGCTTATGCCGGATATGGCGAAATTACTGATTTTGCGAATGTGGGCAACCCAAATCACAATGTCTCCTTCCCCCACCACCTGGCGCGTGGTGGACGTACCAATAAATCATCTCAGCTTCAAATTATAATCTCCTACAATGCTTGTAATAGGATGTAGTGAGTGTAGCTATAATGTTTGCATGGAAGATAATGAAACAATGAAGCATTAATCGCTCGCCGACGCCGGGCAGCCGAGCAGCCGAGCAATAAGTGGCACCGCCGAGCGTGTAATTGGAAATTTATTATTATTATAAAATCCGCACTCGCACCATAAGCACTCAAGGATGCTCTGCGATTCGCTGCACAACGTGCAGAAAGATAACGCAGGCAGAGACAACAAAATGTGAAACAAAAGCGCGCATCGAGCGAGATTGCACCAACGCGTGCAATGCGCGTAATATAACGTGAAACAGAGAATGTGCATAAATTAGAGATAGTACGCCGATGCGAGTTGAGGTAATAAGAAAAAAAAAAAAAACACGTACAACGCTACTTGGTATAATTAAAGTAATTGAATTTTATAGAAGAAACGAGCATTTGCAGAAGAGCGGAAGGTAGGCAACTTGTTGAACGCAAAAAATGATAAAACCACGCGTATATAAATGGCATAGATTCGATTGCAATGTAATCATTAATTTCTAATTCGATTGTGAATTCAATTAGCTCGCCGTGTATTGTGTGTTGCGTAATTGATTGCCATTACGTCGCGCGCTATTAAAAGTGACTAAGTGCAATTATTCAGCTCGAATCAGATAAAATGCTGTAAAGATCATAACAAATTCCACTTTTATTCAAGTGCCTTGCTTGCAACGCAAATTAAAACAAAGAAACATCCTTGAATTTCCACGCGAAAACCAGCACGGCAATGGCATTCAGGATGTTAATTATCCATTACAGCCTATTACCAGCCATCAGTGGGGCTAGGCTTTCGATAAACGCGAACGTATCGATTTGGTGAGCCACGTTTTTATTCTCTCTCCTTTCTTTCCGCTCAATTTTCAGCGTTTGCACTGTAATTTGTGCGCGATGGTTCGATTTCATTCGATGTCCATCCACATTCGATGCTGTGATTGCCAAGATGGCTGCGTCAAATGATAGGTTGGGATGGGAATTATCAGATTACATTTCGAATTCTATCCGACTTACTGATGGGAGCAGAGACTTTTCACAGCAGCATGTGAAGCTTTAATCTAATGTGAAAATTGCTGGCGATTAGAGAGTCAACAGGCGCCATTTTGATGTTCTCAGTGGGAGTCAAAATGGACTGGCGTTGATTTCATGAACAACTATTACACCACTAGACGAATAAGTGTATTAATTGTAGGTGCACTAATTGTAAAGTCAAATTAAATGCAATTAAAATCGGAGCGACGTCATCAGAGATGAAAATTGATTGCGCAAAATTCACTAGGAGCGATCGTTAACAAAGCAACTTTATGTCCACGTCATATAATTGCGCTACATATAATTACGGTGGTGATGATTAATAATTTAATTACGGACGCGCTACGTGGAAAACCCACGCCGAGTGTGTCGTAATCGTGGAAAAGGCACGTGAATTAAATAATCGCAACAATGCACATTTGTGTTTGCATCGTTAATCATCTCGGCGCAATTCAAAGTATGAATAATATTATATCATAATTCATTTTGCAATCGGCAATCACCATGTCATCTTAATATTTTCACTTGGTTCCACTTCCCTTTGCAAATCTTAACGAACAATCGGCGTAACGTCTTCGATCAAATTAGAGCTCCAGTTGAAAATATTCCATCAACTCGTCATTGCTCCATTTGCGCTTGCGATTTCTGTTTATTTGCATTGATTGATTACGCGTGATATGCATTAATTTAATTATGCAAATCGATCTCAGGCGAGCATAGGCGACTGGACGTCATTCGCCATCAACGCAATTTGAATTAATCGAGCGCGGTGTATTCCATTAAGATTCAGCTCCATTCGAAATACATTTGCAATTCACACACTGCCACAACATTAATGAACACCATGCAAATTGAGTCGCATTATACAGTTCCAACGAATAAGAAAAGGGGGAAATCAAGGGAGAACGATATAAGTCGATCGATCATCGTTATTAATAACGTGCAATGAGACCGTAATTGCTTTTTATGAGCTGATTGGAGGTGAATTCTGAAATTATGCACGTATCTTATTATACTGGGTGATGGAAGAAGCTAAACTCGCTCATTCAATTCACTGATAACTCATTTACATTTATCATTAGATAATAACTTGCTGATTAAGAGAGTTGATGCGGATTAAATTGAGTGAAGATGCAGACTTTGAGATGTGCGCCATATTAAAATTGTCAAGTGTCAATTTCGTTATTTTTCTTTGCCTTGTGTTACCTGAGAGCATCTGGGATGTGCTCAAGAGGCAACGTGTAATTAGCAATAATTGGAATTCGTATGCTGAGGAAAACAGTTTGCAAGGGAGGAACAAAAGTAATAAGAGTCTGCTCAATGTGAATCAAGCCAGAAATGTGCGGAAATAAATGAATACAGGTGAAATATTTCAGTTATCGCAGTGGTATAAAGTTATGCAATGTAATTAAAGGATGCTTACCTGAATTCTGGCTTCTGTTAATCCAATTTTCATTGCTAATTCTTCCCTAGAAACACAGAAATCCCCAAATTAGATTGAATCACCAACAGAGGGCAATAAACGGGAAGGAACGTTGCAAAAATCAGACGAAAACCCTTTTTGTGCATTTCCTGGTTCAGTCTAGACTTGAGTCATTTTATACTGGATGTTTAGAAAGTAAGCCTAAGACCACATCTCGTAAACAATACATTTCCATCATCCAACAGGTTGGTACTTCCTCAAGTTTGAGTGTTGTATGAAAAATAAAATTGGTTTGCTTGCTGTTTATGTAATTGTGTTGTTTTTGGAACATTAAATCAATTTCTTTGTGTACTTTCGTTATGTTTAGTGACTACCTACAAGATACCAACAAGCTTCGGCATCATTCAGCATTCTTCCTCCTCACTTTAACCATTCCGCTGGTTTCCTCCAGTTTCTTGCTCGACTCTACGCTGTTATTTTGTGGTTTGTTTGCGCACGCTGCGTCGTGGTCGCCGGACACGGACGACACGGTAGACACCTGAAGATAAGGTGTCTGGCCAACTAATTTGAAGGGACCGACCGCAGTGGCGGATGCCTCAGACGAAAAGAAGACGAAATTTGTAAAGTGTGTGTACTCTGGTTTAAGCATGGAGTTGGGTGACAACATCAAATCAACACATAAATTCTCAATCTATTACTGACTCCAGGACCTTACTGAAGTTAATTAACATGGGCTTTGCTTATCCAATCTGACCTAATGATTGAACCCGTGAGGAGCGCAGATTGAGACGGCTCTGTATTACCACAAAAAGAAGCAGATTATGAAGGAGGAGATGAAGTAAGGAACAGTTGGAAGTTGTCACTGCTTGTTGCTGTCGCTTAAGAGTCCGAGAAGCGTTTGATAAAGTTATACTCAGCCGTCGCGCGGCGCATTGTCTGCATTTTTTCGTCGCGGGCGCCCCGAAAATTGATGCATTCCGGAGCAATCTAAATGCATGGGTTTTATGCAGGCGTCATTCCTTCATGTCCAGTACACTGACTAACTGCCCAAATGTGCTCAATGTTTCCAATGGTGGGCTTATGGTATGGGCTTTGTTCTGGTCTGGCCCATTCTAAACTGGATGCATGGAAGCATGTCTGGTGGTCTACATTAACATCTTTACGGTATTAGTCATCAGTAGCCCAGAAAAAATTGAAAATTAAATGAGAAAGTTACTAAAGAAATAAGAACATAACAAGACAAAAACAGAAAAATAAACTGGACTGAAATGACGTAAGTATTCACATCCTGCAATTATCCACGTAATGAACTTTGATGAACCACGCAAGAAGATGCACCAAGAAGAAAGAAAGGAAAAGTCCTTTCTTACAGCACTGCACTCGCAAGGCGCAAACCACATTCTTCGCAAACAACCTAAAGTCAACACTAGATGGTATTACCTAGTAAACACATCCGGATAATGCGTCCTTGAAAAAGCCTTCTCCAACTCCTCCAACTGATAACTGGTAAATGTGGTTCGATACCGTCGTTGCTTCCGCTTCGGCGCAAAATCATCATGATCCGGTTCACTGCCATCACTCGCGTCTCCACCACCTCCACCACTAGGGCCGCCGCCGCCCATGCCTGGATGGCCGCCGACCACTGGCATGCCCGCTGCCGCTCCCGGCGGCAGCTGGCGTGGTTCCACGCATGCCGGGTTCGGCGCGTGCTCTTCCGACACGCCCATTATCGACGGGTTGCTGTCTGATCTCACTGATGGTTCTGAAACATCGAAATTTAGCAAATTTTAGCCGACCAATTGAGAGATTAAGAAGGGCAATTGGGTGGTAATTAGTTGATCAAAATCACCTCAGCGTTACATCATTAAACATCGCTTAAAGGCCCAGAATCTTGTGTAGGGCCGGGAAAGAGAAAAATATATACCATAGAGATAACATGGAAGAAGGGCCGGTAATAAGAAGAGGCAAGAAAGAGCAACACAGATGTCGGACGGAATTAACTTGTAAAGCGTCTAATGTTGCTTTACATTTTTGTTCTCTGCGCATAGGAACATTGTGTGGATTGTAATTCGTCATTTGCGTTAATTCCGGCGCAGTCTACACATGAGGGTATAGAATTTTAATGCGGATATGTTTATGAGCATGAAATTAATTTTTAATTACATTCCTTGACTCATCCTGACGTTACATCAAATTACCTTCAAACATATCTATCAAGAATCTCACTAATTTCCTTAACAATCCTCATAGGAAAGATGTGTCTTCCCCTTAAGCAGCAACGAACAATCAACAAATCCCTCAATGAAAGCACAACGAGTAAATTTTAATTTCACTCAAATATCATTGAGTTAATGTCATTTTAAGCGATTTCGACACGTTGCTTGCTTGCGATAGAGTACAAAGTGTTAGATGATACTTCAGTATCATACTTGCCAACCTTCCAATGAATGAAGTGCAGAGATAATTAAGCTGCACATGGGCAAATGTTAGTCGATTCAATAAAATGTTAAGGAAGGCATGTAATAAGTAGACTTGTGTATGTTGATGTAGCTTGTGTCATTTGCTTCGAATGCATTAAATTGCTGAGGGTGAAATTAAATTATAATTATACATGTGATACTTAATACCTCTACAATGTTGTTAGCAGCGTGCGTCGGCTTCTGAAGTCTGCTTAGAAATTTATAATGTTTGCTTATGTTGGAATGAATGATTTCCGCTTGATGTGATAATATTTGTTTGAATAAATGAGGATTAATTTACAGATATTCTGCGTGTGGAAAGTAACAGTTTAGTGAGATATTTCAGGTTGGGTGTAAAAATATTGTGTTCATACAACATCACTTTCTGTACTTTCCGAGTGTAGACCTTAAAGTATTCAGAATAAATTCGCCATTAAGCTTAGTGTAACACTCTAATAAAATTAAAATAATTAATCAAATTAAGTTGCAACGACGTAACAACACATTTCGCACCAACTAAGTTCCCTCATTAAGTGCACCCAACATCCTCAATGTATGTAAAAACATAAACGAAAGCAATGCTTAATGAAAACTTTACCTAATCCAGCTTTCGTTCAATAAACTCTTGTCTTTATTTCCAAATAAAATACGCGCATAAAAGCAAAAATTAATAAACACTGACAGTCCTCTACGTTGTGGCTTGAGGCTCTAAGTTAATTGTAAAATGGTAAAGAGCAAAAGAGTTTGCGCCGCTTCGATTAAAAACACGAACGCAAACGATGCGTAGCGTGTTAATAACATTTTGCATGCTGGCGCAAAGGATGTGTATCCTTTTTGCGCAGAGGTAGCATTACTATAATTTGTATTCGCTTCCACGTGTGGTGAAAGAGGTTGCATTGAGCTCGTTATAAATTATTCTCGCTAAATGTGTGTGTAAATATATGATATAGACAGGGCAGGTGTCGAATAACGAGTTTTCCGTCTTCGAAGCGACGTTAAGGACTCTAAGGTACTTTGATGAGTGAATGTTGGTAGTAAGCAGTCAAGTTCTGCACAAGATAGTTGAAAAATAGTGTGCTGTAAAGAAAAGAAAGCCGGCAACTTGTAACACCGATGATGCTCTGGATGACTCATCAGAAAATGGAGCTTTTTCCACTTTGGTGGTGGTGGTGAGAGACACAGAAGTAAATGTTGAAGTAAACGATTAATTACATTCCTACAAACAATACGTTGATGTAAATCCAAGTGAAAGTATTAGCAAATGACCCATTTCTACTAGTTGAACATTTTAGTATGTTAAAAAATTGGAATAAAACCCAATTACATTGACTAGCAACTCCTATTATGTTTCACTCCATCACTCTCGATATTCCATATCCTCTCTTGATTACCTACACATTTAATTACATCGCCAGCCATTATACGCAAATTATCCTACGTATGACGATTGCAATCGAAATGTTGCAAGCATCGAACAAGAAATTGTTAATTAGCAAACGCGAGCGTGTTAATTATTAGAAGCGACGCAGGCGAGGCGCATTTGAAACAATTAATGTCGGCGTTTAACACGCGCTTAATTATTTATATTGCAATTGTATATCCAGCGCACGTGGTAACCAATCTATATTGATTTATGTTCGGAAAGCAAACCGTATATTTCTATACGATATGTAAAGATTAATGTCGTACAAAGCGATTAATTGTTAGTTCATATGATTGAGCATGAGTGTAGTTGGCGACATAGACACGTTGTATGTGTATTTCTAAATATTATTTCTAAATGCTTCAATCGTCATTAATCATTGACAGGAATGTAATTAACTCACACTGCTTAGCACCAAGTGTGGACAAAACAATTTTCATTCCTAAAAGAGTTGAGCGCAAGTGTTCAAACGAAAGCATATCTTTTCATTTCAACTCTTGCTTCCATTGAGAATTGATTTGCAATTTGGAATTTCGATGACGTTGCTTTGCTTCGTTGATCGAATTATCAAACCTTAAAATTAATCAAAGTTGACCTACTATTACCTTGATCAAGTCACTTAACAAGAAGATGAAACAATTACAAAGCAAGGGCACAAGTCAAAGAAACGTTTACAAATGTAATTCATCTAGTTAAAAAAGTTTCAAATTGTCAAGCTTACAAGATGGCTGACACTTGTGAAATGTCTAACTTCTTAAAAAATCCCAATGAAATTCTCTCCAAGCATTGTAAAACCCAGGACGTTTTTCCTCCACTGCTTTTGTACCCAAAGCAAATCTTGGTAGCTTTAGTAATTGCACCTCACAACGAAAAATTGTAGAATTACATGTCATTAGCAAGCGCCCTCTTTAGTCCGAGAGCAACTAAAACTCACATTTCAGCTACTTGTTATACCGCGCTTCACACCACTTTCGTGCAACTTACCACAACTCTAATCTAAACTTCAGCCAACCACACACACTACTTATCTAATTAAGCTGCAGCAACATCATAATTTCAATATAAAGCATTAACTGTGCCATTCAAAGCTCCAATCAAAATAAGCAAGATAAACATGATTTCCGCTAAGTGATCAACGCACCTACTCAATTAACATTAAGCAAATACGTTGAGCACTGTTTTCCTCAATGGCAAATGCTGATTGGAAAAAATCGAGCATCACGAAACGATCAATCGATTCGTAATATTCACGTTCAGTATTAGTAATCGCAATTAATTATCGGCATTTATGCCAAGTCACTTCAAGTCTACATACATTGAGTCCACCGAGGAAAGATCCTTAAGAACCTTGCGTTGAGCTAAGTAATTATTTGGTATCATTCAAGTGCAAATTAAAGCAGCATGTAATAGATGTAATGAATGTAACTATTTGTAATTAATAGCTGTGTACGTTGTACAATGCTAAAGAGGTCTAAGAAGTAATTTGTCCAGCTGACTTGAACTGGTATTTGAAGCAATTCGACGCGCTTTGTGGTCGAGGCCGCGTCACATTCGAATTTAAATTCGATCGCGAGTCATACATAAGTCTTACTTAACTTAATTTGTGCTAAGCTGTTGTGATTAGATCATTGGGAAAATGATTAAAGTCACATCGATTCAACTCAGTGCCTAACTAATTGTGCAATTACTATTGGCTTAAGTTAAGAATGTTAGTTTTTCTCGAACGAAAG
>JAODGC010000006.1:7850683-7874022 GCA_027574925.1 Ecitoglossa quadriceps | reverse complement strand
GCTCTTTTGACTCGGATTCCTCTTTGGTTGTTTAGATTATTCTTTAGCTTCAGAAGTGTAATGATATTTCATGCACAATGGAACAACGCATAATTTTCGCGAATACTTGTGGAATTGCAGCTGTTCCAGCTGTTTGCTATAGACCCAATTGTGATGCCACTAACTAAACATAACCTTGATACGCGCCAGTAGTGCCATCTCTTTGTCGTTGCGATGACTTTTCAAACAAGCCTTGTAGTATTTAAAATTTGAAAACTACTGCGTTATTAAGTGTCAAATGTATTTAATTCTTGGGAGAATAAATGCTTCATAATATGTAAACACCCGAAGGTATTTAATTTTTGCAAAAAAATGTTACATCCACAGCTATCATTTGTACTGAGATAACTGAAAACATCTGCATCGATTAAATATGTTAAATTATTAATATTGATGGTAGAATATATGTAGTACATGTGCCTTGTTTCCAATTGTTTTACAACGTCTTTGATGTTTCATTCTGCTCATTTAAAGCACAATTAATTTCGCATTAATTTAACGGCAGCGAAGACAATGCCTGTTTTCCTCCGTTTGTTGTGACGTGTCAAGATGCGTGTGCATCTTGTCATCACCTCACTATTTCTTCATTGGCTCAACGTTTTTTCTTCTTCCATGTACCCGATGCCATTCAGTCGTGATTTTTTCGCGCGCGGCTTGAAACAAAAGCGCAACGGAGGAAGCCGAAAAATGTCTCCTCATTCCTAACCATCGCCAGATGCTGTTCTGCATCACTACTGGAACTCGTTTTTTCTCCCGTCTCTCGACATCGCTTCATTAGCCGAGTGAAACAAGCGGCAATTAAAATATGAACAGTTGGGCAATTGGCAAAAAGGCACAGATAAGCGCAGTGCCGCTGCAATGCGCGCCTGGAACAAATGATAATTAATATAATGGCGGGCGACATTGCACGCGTTCTCGCGTCGCGTTCGTAATCGAATTATTGTGCGACAAGATAGCAAAAAGTGGAGGAAAAAGCGCGAGCTTTACTGCGAATTCTTGACGACGCGACGTTCTTGCCTCTTTTTCACTGGAAGCATGATGTGGAGTATTTCTTCTATACAGGATCATTCGAAAGAATGACTCCTTACATGTCATTACTGTGTTACTTGATAGCAATCAAGTCGAGACCTGTATCACTAAACAAATCGCATGTAATGCCAAGAATTATGGTTCTATTTGTCCATGTCTTTTGCCAGCAACTTAATCGGAAGTTTCCGACGCGGATTTTCCTGGTAACGAGGAAAACAATGTGTCTTTAGTTTTTATCGCAGCCGTGGATACCGCGGAAGATGCAATTAATTCGACGCGCGACGATAACTTCATCGGGACATTGAATCTCCAGTGATGAAGGAATGCGACACAGAGTGGGAAACAGCAACGTCTCATCAAGTGCAAGAAGTCAATGTTGATTGATCCTGAATGGTTTAACGTTAGCTGCATGAATTAGAAGTGCATCCTGTGCACCTTGTGCACACCAGGTCGTCCTCTTCCGTGTCAACCCGCTCATGTACATTAGTCACCCGCATGTCATCTCGTCGTACGTCATTCGCATACAAATTAACAGAAAAGACAACAAGTCGTAGCAACTGAATGTTGCTAATACCTGGATGATTGTTCAACTGAAGTCGGTGAGAGTATCTGGAGCTAAAGCAGTAGCCTAGCCAAACTGCTTCAAATGATATCTTGTTGATTGGCGTTGTCAGCAGCCAAGATAATTACGTTACTATCAAAACACCAGAAGCATTTTGTTCGGTTTATTCACTTCATTCCTCTTGGCTTTTCTCTGCGGAAACCCGTTAATGGCAAACGTGTTCTTCACTCACGTCCAGCAAATTGACATCCATCAACTTTTCTTTCCCTTCATAGAATGAATATGAAAATAAACAGTCTCGATTTGAAATACAATTAGGCCTATTTATTCTGGTATGTCATGACATGTAATCCACACCTTTAAAACGTCGTTTTTCGTTTAATTGTGTCGGCAAAACGGTACCACATACTCGTCAAGTGTCACTGCTAAATAATGCGTTCACAGGGCGATTAAGTGGTTACCCAGTTGAATGCAGAAAAAGTCGAAGAAGCCGGAAGTTTGCTCGTTGTTTTTCCACTCTAACCAAGTGCGTTGAGCCTTTTTGCTGTTACCGTGACCTACAACTGTATTTTCAGTTTCTTTTCTGCGTAGAGTAATGAGGTAGACTTTGTTTTGTAGGAGAAACCGCGTTAAGCTGTTTGCTGCTTTGTCCTTTGGCCATTTTAGAGGTCAATTCAATCAATGTCCCACTTTCAACAAAAATAATTAATTGAAATCATGTTAAAATGTAATAAAACAATTAATTCACTCAATTAAATATTAACTAGTTAAGTGACTGGCAAAAAACTATTCGTTTTTCTTTTTTTTTTTTTGCGGGAGGTTAATTGTTCACATTCAAAGTAAATTGCTATCTTTTTGTGCAACTAATTTTTATGACTAGCATCAAATTAATTCTGTTTTACGAATTATTTCAATTTCATTTTTATTGCCCCCAGCGCTGTGCGCTTTTTTCAAAGCACTGTGGACCTGTTTAAAACTTCAATTAAACTGCTTGATACGCAAACCGTTAAATTTTAAGCGGAGGCCTGCTCGACGGCAAGTGATATAAAAACTTGATGACTTGATACAAATTTTTAATTCCAACGTTTATTGATCCATAAAATGCAATTAAACGTGTGTCGTATAAGAACTCAGACGCACGAATACAGGAAGGGAACACCCTTGTTTCCACGCTGCACATCATTTAAGAGGGGTAAACCAACAATTTCGGCTTTAGTTCATTCAAGGGTAGCAAGTAGAAAAAAAAAAGGTGCAAGTTTTCATTTCCAAGTTGATTTTAACCGCACCGGAAATTCACCAGTTTGACACGTGTCTCGTATAATCGAAATTGATCTTTATTTTCTCACAATAGTAGAGTTTTGATTGGAGAGCAGTGTTTTCGTCTAGACCGATGATAAACAGACAATTTTAGTCCCTCAAATGTATTTCAAAGCCAATATAAAGCGCGTTTCGCAAATGCCACTCCACAATCCGTCCCGTTATTAATCCTTTTACAGTCCAATCTTACATTTTCTTTGTTTTCTTCGCTGTTTGGGTCTGCTGTGAGGTTTCTGTTGGACAGTGTCTGGAGTCAGAGCGTGCCCCTTGTCCTTCAACCTCGGCAACCTGAGCAAATGCGATGATAAGACTCCATTAGTTGTTTTTAGATAAATTTAAGTGCAACCGAAGCGAAGGATCGTCGCGACACGTGCACTCAACACTGCCACTTTACAACAACCTGGCATACATTTCAGCTTCTTCTTTTGTTGAATGTATTGGATTTGTTGCACAACTGATATGTGCAAATATCCAACAAGCAAAGCATGCAAATATAAATTCAATTCGGTCATTTCTGACCTTGTTTGTCATTAATAAATTCTTCTTAATTCTCAAATTGATGCCAACCGCAAGAGACTTACCGCTGCATGATGTGCAGAGAGTGCGAGATGAAACGACAGAATGAAACACGTGGAACACACCTTAAACACCCACTTTTCTAATTTGCAAGAAAGCAGGAAATATGAACAATCAAAGTGGTGGAAACTCAACGGAAACAGACGAATTTGATTAATTGGAAACAACAGGGAGAGTTTCCTGGTAAATGTGTATTATTAATTTTACACTTTTCTATAATCAGTTAATGCCAAAATCCCATTTTGTATACGATTATTTTAATTTAATTAAATATTGGCATTCGATTAAAATTCCTCCATCTGCTCAATTTCCATATATTCCGAGTTGACATTCTATCTCTGATTAATTCCATCAGCATTTCTGTATAATTTCTATGAATCAAGCTACATTGAAACATGGATGATTGCCTATTAATTTATTATTTGCTCGTTCAACTAATTGGCATCGCTTCAACACTGCAACGTTACCTTTGGGCGCGCATTAATCACATTTGAATGTGTTCGTCCTGCGCACATAAATATTTGTCTTGCCTTGTGTTTGCTCTTTGTGCAGAGCTTCATTCACTTACGATTCGTTAGGAGGGACGTTATGAATGTGTTCAATTTGTTCAGCACAAAGCACGACGCAGCCAACTAACTACTCACCACCAACTAATAGGCAATAGGTAAAAAGCAATCGTCGTAGGTGTGATTTATGCGTTCGACAAAAACATTTCGTCGAAAAGCCGTGTGAATCCACTGGAGAGAAGTTGGGAATTCTTAGCATAATGTGTGTTGGGTTGCATACATAGTCATGCAAACAAATGTCCTTCTTCTAAGCTAAAAATGATTGCGACTTTTTTTTAAATTATATTGCAAATTTCTTAGAGAATTAACTGCTCAGCGTTGTTTGCAAACTACCTATTGCAACGATGTAAATGAAACACAATTCAATCAAGCTTTAATTGAATACAAGTTGGTCCTGAATGCTTTATTATTAATTCGCATGTCCCGAGGCAGTTTGGCTTATTAGCTGATATCGTAGCTTATTGCAGACGATTACAATGTTATTCATGATATTCGTCGAATTGCTCATTATCGTTGGTGGAACGGTTATTTGTAGCCGGAGAGAACAACGCGTCGATTAGTTTATTACAAGACAGTGTGCAATTTGTACGCTCGCCAATTTCGCACAAATGAGACCAAGCTGATGTAAATATTTATTAAATTCACAGAAAATTTGTAGCTGCTCATGTCGTCGAACAGGTTGAAAAGTTAAGAGCAGTAATGGAATTGGATGGGTTGACATTACATCGATACAAATGAAAATAAAGTTTAATGTGGAGAGAAATATTTATGGAAATTTAATACTCGCTAATTGTGTGATATTTAATTGTAGCAATCAACGTTTTTGTTTCTTCCCCTCATTTCAACTTTAAGTGTGTTACATTGTCCGACGGCAAGCAGTCAATCAAATTCCAGTGGAATTCATTCCCGACATTAACTAATGTTGGATCTTCGATGTCAAACTTACCCAGCTCAGCAATTTTGCCACCAACCACACGTTCGCATTAATAAACACACTGCACACTGTTCGAATCTCTCTCAAAGGGCCAAAATTCTCAGCACACAAGTCCGTCTTGTCAAGTCAAGCCCGATTTGTTTCTCATAAACGCAGGATCCACTTCCCTCGAATCGAATCAGTCCATAAAGCCGCAGGAATGACGCTAGTTTATGAGGCTCGTTTAATTTCAGTGGGCTTTTAATGTTCACTTGCGCTTTAAATTTCTACCAGCAGTCGGACGCGCAATAACAAGAGCACGAGCAATAAGTAAAATAAGGCACGCGTCGGGCTGGTTCTCTCATTGGAATCGTAAATCGGCAAGTTGGCTAAGCGCGCGGAAAAAGCGGAACCAGGTAATAAACTACACGCCACGAGCCGGTACAGGCAGCGCCTAAAAGCGAACTGTTTCCCTCTCAGTCCGTGTACGTACAGGTAACCAGCTCACCTGTCGAGTACACGACCAACACACCAATCACACACCTCCCTGGCAATGCTTCAGGCCGCGCCTCTGCTGGCCAATCGACGATGTGGGACGCATTTTAGGGAGAGGAAAGTGAATAGGAACGTGGGTAGGCACAGAAACTACGCTCAAGCACTTTATACAGGTTGCAGGAAAAACATTTAAAAGCCAACAAGAACACATCTCAAAACATACAACAACATTGCTCACGATACAACATCGGAGCAAGGTACGATAAACTATCACTTCAAAGGATAATTAATCCAGTTGGAGGAGTTTCTCCACAAAAAATATTTCTAGGAAGGGCTTTGGCATATGTTTAAAGACTGATTGCATTTTATTGCTCTTTAATCTTTTAATTGCGTTGCCATTGTTCGAATTACGAGCTGCAAACAAATGCAAATGGCCGCCAAATGCCCATGGCAAGCAAGGACAACCATGTTAAGCCAGAAAAGGAAGAAACATGTCGATTTATCAATTGTTGTGCATTGTTCAGGATGGTTACATGATTACAAACGAAGCAGGCAATTAAAGTGGATTCAACTGTTCCAAGCATTTGGTTTGAAGCATTTAATTTCATGATAAAGTACTAACACGCATGAATAACCACCCTCGATGCTTGTCAACTAATTCATGTATTATAATCAACCAAAATCGTTCGCATTCTAAGTTAATAGTTTAAGAAAAACATATGGTGTTGGTTTCACTTTTCTATAAATGATAGTAGCAGTAGTGAAAGTGCTGCCATCTCATTTGTAATTTACGAATCAATTACAATTAATTTTAGAAACACAACATAATCTTTATCAAGGATTTTTCTTTTCATTATCTTACTATTGACATATTTTAGAACTATGAGAAATTAATGTGAGATAAATTATTGTTTCGTACTGTTTTAAATGAGTTTAAATTCGTTTGAGTTTAAATTAATTTAAAAAAGATTAACGCCATCTACTTTAATCCAAAGCAAGTTTGAAATCCAAATTCTTATTAGAACGCCACTTTCTAAACATTCCTGTACATTTTCAGGTTATTAATCTTTCCCAGTGTCAAATTTCTCTTCTCAAATCTAATTACACTAAGCTAATGCTTCTCCAACGCGTCCATCCTCAACTCAAGCGATGGAAAAAGACTCTTGAGCATGCATAACATGCCTACAGCGTGCGTGATGCGTGTAATATTGATTGATTGATCGCCTATCGTCGCTTTAGTTGAGTTTGCATTACGCCAAGCATTGTTTGCCCCACCAGCCCCTGCGGTTGCCCGCCGGCTGCCTAATACCCATATTCTTTATTTCTCCAACCGCCACACCGTTCAGAAGAACCCTGGAATAGCAAGGAGTGCTCTTGACGCTTTTTATCGCTCGGATGCCATCCCTGGCGTCACGCTCGAGCGCAGCTAATTACCTGTTATCACTACAAATTGATGTAGAAGAGACCCACATGATTTTCTTCCTGCCACAACTTGTTAACACATTGCCGAAGAGAAAACTTGAGAAAATCAGTGAAGCAAAGGTAGGTACTATCTTAAGCATAAGAAAATTTAGCCTTGAATGCTCAACAACTGCAATAAATGCTTGGATTGCCTGAAATGTTATTACATCGATGTAGGAACAAGGCAGCTAGTAGAAGTATTTGTTATTGGGTCTTTTATTTGATTGCCTTGATTTAGTTTTTTAGTGTTTATAAGAAGCAGTCCTGCTTTATGTACTCTCCACATATCATCACCAAGAATGTTTGGAATGTTCTGCCGGTTGGCGTTGGCACCAAATCTGTATCGTCATTCGAAGACTATTAAGCCAAGCTTCTTCTCTCATCCACTCATTGTGAACTTGTATGATGTTGTTACGCATTATAGGCTGTCAACAATGAGATGCCATTTTGTGGGTTATTAGTTATCTCCGATCGCTTTGTGCGTCGCGCTGGCCTCTTTTGTGCGTTAATTAGTTTCTTGTTTGGTAGCAGCCAACGTATCAATATCAGCACTACTCACAACTCATTTTACCATCCAAAAAGACAACAACAAGACGATGATAAACATCAAATAAAGTTAAAGCCGTTACTATTCGAAGCAGACCGATGAAACACACAAACTGCAAGAATAGTGCACTGACTCAATTTCCGTATTGATTACTATCTTCCTCATTAATCATATGATTAATACTAATCGATTGCGTTTGGATGATTATAAATGATCAGACTGAACCGCCAGCGATTTGCGGAAGATTGGCGAGATAATCTTTGTTGAAAGATGGCTTAAACTCATTAGTTTGGAAGTTGGCACGATGCAAATCGCATCGTGAGCAACGAAATGCTGCTTGATTAGGCATGATGAACATGGCCGATCTCATTTCGGACGAAATTCTTGATCAACTTGCTCGTGACGACGAATTGCCTACAAGTTGCAATCAGGTACCAGATTTCCTAGTTGCTTGTTTCCCAAGAGTTCCTCCTCCCATCCAAATGGAACAAATTTCGTTTCTCATGACTCGAATTCGAAATTAATCTGAATCTCAGTTGCTGCAAAGGAACGGGCAAGGTGGGAAACTTGCAATTGATTGAGTTGCCTAGAAATCATCGACGTGCCATCACGTCTGTTGTTTCTTGTGCGTCGTTGACGCGAATATTTCTATGAATATTATTTGCACTTGGTTGGAGTTCGTTGAAGGTGAACTATCACTGCAATTCTTCGTAGGTCAAGCTAATTTAATTTAATAACAAGAGAGTACTTAGATGCGACTTTTCTCCTCAGAGATTTATTCAATCTTATCACCGGGAAGCAAGTGAAGTTGTTCTTATATTTGACTCTTGAAATCAAGATCATGTCATGTAGTTGCACATGATCCATGTATGGAATGTAGTTGATTGAAATTGCAGAGTGTAGCACCGGCGCGCGGTTTAATATGCTGATGATACCCTTCGTTTTAATTAAGCAATTTCCTCTGCACGTACACTGCGACGTGCGTTCCTTGAAATTAAAATCATTACGTCGCATTCAATTTACCATCCGGCTCTACGACCACTACGAATTAGCCACAAAAGTTTGCCATTTTACATTGCCTGCAATCTTGGCTGCATAACTACACCGACTTAATTTGCATTCGACATTTTCCTTGCTTTAATACAATCTTAATGATTACTCATCACAGAGAGAAGATTCAGTAATAACCGAGAGTACTTTGCGTAGAAAATAATTATTTGACTATGAAATACACCTTGCAAATGTATTATGTTTCATTTCTTTTTTAACTAACAAGTCAACCTCCTAGTTGGTGGCAAAATATTTTTATTCCTGCCAATGATTCTTCTTTTTTCTAGCTGTCAAGTGACATTAACATGTTCTAGGTGTAGTGTACATGTCCATGTAACTGCGAACAAAACGGCAATTAACCGCCGCCAAGCGTAATAATGCAATAATCATAATAACAAACAACGCGGAACGACAAGGTCTGAGCCAACATCGTACAAGACGTCAACCTCGACGCCATCAGAGAGACACAAATATCTAAAACGAGCAACTAATTACGTTTAATTCTAATTGTGCCCGCAAATCACCACCGCGATAAGCGTAATTACTCCCAGCCCAGCAAAACAATGGAAAATTAAGTTAGAATTAGATGGAAAATATTACAAACTGAATTAAACACGCCGGAAAGCGGAAGTCGCCAGGAAGCAAAGAATGAAATAAACATTAGATTGACAAAATGATAGCAAGCTTGCCCAATTTGGGACGTTCAAATATGCTAGCAGCACACAAGCAAGTGTTGAGCTTAATGATGGCTTAATGTTGTGTTTTGATGATTGATAATTAAGATCGCCGCACGATGCAACACCCTCTAGAGTTTAACAGAGTTCTTCTGCGTGTAATGATTGTCAGCTGGAGAGAATGCAGTCAAATTCGTTTTTAATGTTTGACTGCTTTAATTGTCTCAAAGTGAGTGTGCTACTGTTCCTAGAAGATTATAGCTAATTAGGCGTCAACACATGCAAATCGAGCACGAGAACATATTGTGAGGTGTAAGTAATTAAAATCAGATTAATTTTTAATTTGCATCGCTTGCCGGAGAGAAATGGCCAAGAAGTCAATGCAGAAGAGAAGGGAAGTTGTATAAACGATGGCGATTGGTAGCAGATAGGCTACCAGCAGATAGGCAAGCAAATCGATTATAATTATTATAAATTATCGATGCAACAGGCAATGTGGGGCGTTGAGGCATTTGAAGAGATCTAATCTCGGCACCATGTTGTTTCATGGTTAACTTCTTCGTATTAGTAGCACCGGCGTGAACCAAGTTTCTTATCATCAATCTGACATTCAATATAACCTCAATATGACAAGTTAAACGAGTGAAATCAGCTATACACTATCAAATACCATCGGGAACACCTGATACAAGCATAAAAAGCTAATTCGCTTGCCTACTATGTGGAAATAATAAGCCCCTTCACACCCTATTCAGTGCAATAAGCTATTTTCTATTTGGACATGCACAGGTTGAGATGAGGTTTGATATACTTAATACAAGGTCATTTAGATAACGATCACACCACTGTGGGGCGGAGGCTACACACTAATTTATATGCTCCCAGCGCGCGTGGAGTAGAGAAAGTATCATAACCTCGAGTCGATGCTAGATTCAGATCGCCTATTCGCCCATTATTCGGTATTAGCTTGTGTATTTAAGATGAGGTGTGTGGTGCCGATGCTGCACTTGTTGTCTCAGTAGGCAACCATCAGATTACAAGTGTGCGGCGGGTAAAGTTAATCAATTTTAAAGCGAGCACCTCGTTGATCTTCCAGCCGAGATAATTATTGATTGCGATTAGAAATTGATTCGAAACAAGCGGGTGAGAAGCAGGTTAACATCGTTTCAACTCGTTCAGCTCAACATGATGAAATATGTTTTTCAAAGCGCATAATGTCAAATGATAATCTACTTGTTGAACAAACGAGGTAAGCACAATTTGCTAAAGAAAATTTTACAAGCGTAGCACTTTTCTTCTTCTTTATTTGCTTGTTGGTCGATTTATTGTGAAGGAATTTCTATAAGCTCCATATTATCTGTCGGGCAGAGACGAATTCGCTTGGAATTCAATTTGTAACATTTGTTTCCCGATTGTTTTCGATATGATTATGGCTCATTATGCAGCGCTGGTATCGTTGCCATAATGATGTGCATGCTTGACCTGTCGGTCTAACCTCAAACAAGCTGCGAGTTAGCGCCATGAAACAATCTTCACAAATCATATAGCCCGCTGGTGTGTGATTGCGATGATAGCAGCGTTGGTAATAGAAGATAATGAAATAAAGAAATGACGTAAGATTGGGTTTGGTCTCACCGCAAACTTGAGATGGAGTTGGAGAGCTCGCCAGAACCAAGATGGACAGGATGCATGGTATTAGTGTAATTTACTGCCTGATGATGTGCTGGTTGCAGAGCAGAGAAGGAAAAAAGTTAAATCAATATTGTTGCTTGAAATCAACTGAAGAAAGGATTGATTTGTGTTGCTTTATAGCTCGTGCTTAACGAAGAGAGAAATAATGTGAGAAGGAAGAAGAATTGAATTTAGTGCTAAATGAATTTATGAAATACGGATTTTCCATGAAAACACGAATATATTCTTTGGGCTGTTTCCAACTTAATAGAAATCCCGTGTGAATGTTTCTCTTTGTGGCAGGAAATCAAAGTTATGATCAATTTATTGCAATAATTACTAAATGATTGTTTTAGTTGAGAATTTATTTGCCTCCGTAATATTCGAAGGTGTTTTCTGAAGGTTTTCTTTGATGTTTTGATTATTTTTCTTGTTTATTTTGTTTGCATGTTACTTTTCGTTTCGTACATTAGATAATCCAATATCTTCTTTATTTTATTATCCAGTAACTTGTGCCTTGCATCAAATCAATAATCCTATTGCAATATAATGCAATTTCTTGAACTTGGCACTGGTTCAGTCTTCTTAATCATTGTTGTCTCGTGCTCGCATTTGTGGTTTGGTGGTTGGAAAATCACGCCGCGAAACGTTCGCCACATTTGCCACGCTCGTCACGTTCCACGAATGTTGCTTTCTTGTACTCTGCCGGGAGGAAACTTTTTTCATCTCCACGCTATCCACAAGACCAAATAAGAGTCTACAGGAAGCAAAAACAGATTGATTGAATCGTTGAAAATTTGTCAACGACCTTAACTTAATTCCACTCCGCCACTTTTCCACACTCAAGCAAATCACAATCGACCAAGTCAAAACCGGATGTGTCTATAATGGGATGGGTTTTTAAGTGTACACAATGCTTTTCTGTCAATGATGCGTATGTTGTCTTTTGTTTCTTGGGTTTTGTGCGACCACAAGTCGCCGGCAGATCGACTAATTGCAGACTGCGACAGCTCAAATTTACAAGAGTCCACGAAAAAAAGCCCACCCGCACACCAATTATCTGAGGCGCTCTCAAATCTTCACAAATTACCGGTTGAAGCTGAGGGGATATGAGAAATCAAAGACATCAACCGGCATCACTCCCATTTGGAGTTGCATTAAGAAAACAGAAGTGTTTTTGAGATATCGGTGAAAACGATCAGTTTCCGCTTTGACTTGCGAGGCCTTTAATTATTGTGTCTATTTGCCACAAATAACATTATCGTCTGTCGCAGAGAAAACACGGTGGAAGTATGCATTTGACGAATTTATGTTGATTGATGAGGGATAATTAGTACAAAGCGTAGTGTTGGCTGCCTAGATGCTTGTATTACACGTAGAGAAAGTAGAAATTTGGAAGTTAAGCGAATAAATTCTAATCAAAATGACATACCGACATACATTTCTTGTGATGTACCGAAGAATTTAGTTTGACAATCAACTTAACAAGCATTTTTTCTTAATTCTTACTTATTTTTCACATTGGAAACCCGAACAAACCGGGTTGTTGTGCTTTTCTGGTTGCCTAGACTTTCATCTCGTCGATTTAACTTCTATAAATTCAACAGTTTCTGCGAATTTTTTTCTATATTATCTTGAAACTCTATAATAAAAATTACAATGTAAATATCACTGCTAAAATTAATTTTGATTGACTTGTTGCTACATTATTACATTGTTCTACACTCCCTTTAATTCTTGTTAATTTCACAAGCAAATTACAGTGAAAACTTGTCTGGAATTAACCTTGATGAATGAAAAAACAGCAACAAATTGATAAGCCTAATAAATGAAAAATGACAGTAATTATCATCGTATTGTGCGCGTGTGACAACCGTAATCACATTGTTAATTCTCAATTAAAGCTCGGCAAGCCAACCGAATGACAATGGAATATTAAGCAACGCAAAAACAAAATGCAGACAAATGGGCTAATTGTGAATTTCGTTTTGCACACATTGATAATGCGGCATTACTAATTACAACGCAAATAAAATCTAAAGCTTTGGAACTCAAATAAATAACCTAAAACAAATTAAATAAAAGTCATCCCAATTGAGAATCTATTCCAGAGTATCCGTATCCTACTTTGTTGCTAAGCTCACTTTTCATTACTTCAATAACTCACCACTAGTGATACATTAATTGTAGTCAAATATAAGTAAATTAAACTATATTGAAATCAATAAAGCACCAAATTCCACATTAGCCCGGATGAAGAAGCGAACGTGTTGTTAATCGACTCGAGATCCATTTAGATACGGCAAAACCAATATAGTGTCACGTTCCAAGAATGACGAAAAAAGCCTACGAGGAATCGGTAGCTCGAAACGAATAAATCTCGTCCCTTGCTTGATCCTTTTTGACGCTTCACTGCTTGGCTGCATGAGCGCCGAAATTGTCTGGCGCGTTGAGCGTGTAAAATGTCCGCGAACGAAGAGAATCTGTCACTGCGTGGCCACTGCTTTCATCAACTCCTTTGTGTGGCATGCAATTAACTATATCTCTTACACCAATAAAACGCACATCAATAACACTAATACTCGCGTCACGCGCATCGCAATGAAGACTTATTAACAAGATTAACGACGCTCCGAGGGGACAAGACTTTCAAAAAATTCCTTGGCGACTAGTCACTCTGGAGAGCATCGAAAAGACAAAGGACGCTTGAAGACTCGTTATACATCCATGGGATGTATATTTGGTTGCCTAACTTGTTGTATGCTGTACCTGTCTGCTGCTGGCGCGTAATTGCAAGCGATTATCCCATACGCACACAATTGCAATTAATTGCCTCAAAACGAGTGCTCGGATTTCGAGTGCATCTGGTTTGAAACTGCGAATTTATGCAAACGGCGCAATGGAAATGTCTCAATCGTAAAATCGTCGAATCTTGCTCGAAAATGGCGGCGCCCAGCGTGTTTGTTTTACGAAAATTTATTAATTCAATTTCCATTCCACGCCGCCACTTTACGGCTTTTTTATTCCACAATGCGCACAAAATCCCCGATCCGCCGACATAATTTATCGATAAAATGTCTCCAACTGCGAATTTTACCGTAAATAAAAAGCAATTTACTAAAAGTGCATTCATTCTGTCATTGTGCACGCGTTGTGAGGCATTTTTCGACTTGCAATTGTTTTATTGTACGACTATTTCGTGAAGTTATTGGAGTATTAACCTTTGAGCGTGTCCGTGCGACATGGCGCTCGTAAGATGGGTGAAATAATGTCAATAAAACAGCGTGCCGTCCAGCGCGTCGCGGCCAGAGAGAAATTACGAAATGAACGAAATTGAAATGTCAAGCTCGCGCACAGTTTTTGCCGTGCAATGCAATGCTTTCGCGCGCAAAACGACGTTCGCAGACATGAAATTAACTACATATTAGGCGCGGATGAATGTATGGCGGTGGTGCATTCCTCCACAAATGCAGCCAACAACAGCAAATAGCTTGCTTTGCATAACCTTATAACATAAACAACATGCAGCCGTCATTTGGCACATAAACATTTGTCCAAGATTAGTTTAAACAACCAAGCACAAGTTGGCAATTGCACCCTCAAGTATCCAATATATTATGCACATTTATTAACAAGTAATGAATGAGTACGTCGAATTGTTGCATGCATCATGCAAATGACCAAACTTGCATCGACAAGAAATTTATTTCATTCGGTCATTCGAATGTATAATCACAACGATTTCAGTAATTCCCAATTGATTTATATCTACTTTGCATCCACTTGGAAGCGTCTCGATTGACCTCTGATTACTTTGTTATGAAATTGTGCAATTGGCGACGTCCGGTCTCGCCACGGCTGAAATATCATGAAATATGTAATAGCCAGCGAATGAATACGTTTTGGGGCGCATGAAATTTTGTTTTATTACGCTGATGCATAACTATAATAAACTGTAACGAAGTGCAATCAGCCGCACGCAATGGCTGGGCTTGGAGGCAAAAAAAATGTGAACATTTCAGAGGGAGCACGACGAGGTTAACTGGAAAGAACGAAAGAACAAAAAAAAAACGGAGAAATTGACGAAATAAATGAAATGGAAGCGATGCTGGTGGTGGAATGAGCTTTCAAGACATGTTATAACTCAATAAAATTCTTGCATGCATTTCGATTGTTAACAGGAAGACAATAAAGAGGTTTAACGTCTTGTAAAGTATTGATTAGGCAACCAAAAGTGCGCTAGGATGTTTTAAAACAACAGAAGTTTAGGTTTTTACGAAATCTCGTACAATTTGCAAATGTTTTTACCAAAGTCAAACCAGCACTAAGAGAGAAAACTAATTCACTGCCATTTGAAATTAATTTTCTTATAGCAAACCAATTATTTCAAGTTGTAATCATCTAATATCCAGTAGGCAACCAAGAAAACACTGCAACTGTTGGAAGGTAAATGAACTTTGGATTTTTACCAACAAATCATTGTGTTCGAATATATTTTCTGGTCTTTTTGGATATAAACCATGATTATTTATGTTCCTAACGTGTTTTAATCGCAACTTTCTTTGATACGTAACTTTCCTACAGGTAATGCAAACAATATAAAAAAAAAAACTCCCTTTGAAGTGTGTAATTAAGATAAAGCCTTTTCAACAACTTCATTAAAAGCATCTGCGCGATGAATAAAAAACTAATTACATGCCAACAGCACCCGCTTGTAGAGTTGTTGAAACAAACAAACGAATGCCGAATGTCCATCCGAACAAGGCATTGCTTTCATGGGCACCAGGTAGGAACACGGCAGCCGCTACAAACTAATTACCCATTTATAACATTACCATCAGGACAATCAAGCCTATCAAGCCTATCACGTGTACCCGACAAAACATTCGCGCAGTCACAATTAGTGAAGCTATCTAAATGCATCCCCACTCCACTTGCACTCCATCAAGCACCAAATGTTCACTCTACGTACGTACTTTAACGTACAAAGTGTTTGCATCGAGCGAATTTCCTAATTAGAATGAATTTATTTCGTCGCTGTGCTAATCGCATGCGTGTGAATTGGGTTAGGTTACACGCGGCGGGTGAGTTAATTAATTCGTTCTTGCCCTCAGCTGATGAGGGATGTAGATGAAGAGATGTTTGGTTTGCTCACGAAAGCAGGTATACGCGGCCCTTCTTGATCTATGGCAGTAGTGCGCAATGCCACGCCGAATTTATTGCCGAAAAATGCAAATCGCAGCGGCGGCGGCAGCTTTTGTGAAATTAATTAGAACGCGTTTTTCCATTATTCCTTCTCTCGATGCGAAGCTCAAGCAGCGGCTGCAAGTGGAGATGGTGATACGCACGTTTGGGGCACTTGAAATAAGCACATAACTTACATTTGCTGACCAGTTGAAACTTAAGCTGGGTGATTGATTAATGGGTGTTTTCAACGAATGCATGCAATCATCCAGTGTTTGGGGTGGAGAAGGCATGTTAATGAAAATATCTCAAGACAATGAATAGATAAATATTTAAGCAGATAGTAGTAATTTAAATTAAGAACTTTGAATGCAAAGGAAAACTAAAATTAGCTAAACTAATATTTTTGAATGCCTTACACTAGTTCGTTACTATAAACGTTTCAGAACTGGAATTTATTAAGATATAGTTTTCAAATGCCTAGTGTTGAGTTGGTTGCATACATCGCACAGAAATTCAAATCAAAAAAGTCCATTTCATGTACTGCTGGCAATAATTGTTAGCAACTTTTGGATTTTAGAGGAGAACCTCGTCAGAATTTCTTGATAACATCGGCGCAGTATAAAATCTCAGCCCCCCAAATGAAAATCAAGTTTTTATTTGAAACTTTGGTTAGAACAATTAGAATTTATAATAATTAGGCAACACCAAAGCTTTAGTATAAGGCCATACACCTAATAAAATACTCTAAATTAAAGTCTAAAAATCTCTTGTAAATTTAAGCCCAAAACAGTTAAACCCCAAAAAAATATTAGTTTAAAGTTTACAATATCAGTACTGCAAGAAAATCATAGAACAATCTTTTCTAAATGAACAAGTCTTCAACGAATTTCTTTTTTCTGCAATATCTTTATGTTAAACAGTTTAAACTTTCCTTCTTGCTACTTTTCCCATGATAAATTTCCATTACGTTATTGTAGGCAACTTCTGTCACTCAACTTATTTCATAGCTTTGAATATTTTTCTCGGTGATTACAATAAATACCAAGCCATAAAAATGACACACTCACAAGTGATTAAAACTACTTTGTCGTCTTTTATGGCCACGATTGTCGTAAATCCACCTTCTATTTACATAAAATCATAATAATTAATACCCACATAACATTTTTTAATTAAAAAATGCGCTGATTCTTTTTCCACACGTCTCTCCTCTTTTACTACAATCCTCACTCGCTCTTTTCTCCTTTTCTTCGTTTCCATTCTTATTTTGATTTGACCGAGTCTATGAATATTACTACATCGTCTACATTAGCAGTCTATATTCTAATCTATGTATGCTTTATTAATTTTATCATATTTAATTAATTCACCTGCATAGTTTTCACCTCGCTTCTGGTTCGTTAGCGCATTTGCACACACGCAGATTTTATTCGCACACCGTTTGAATACAAATGAATATTAATTAATTTACACACTCGCCCCAACATGCGCACTCGACGCTTATCTCCATCGCTGTTCATTATGTTTTATTGCATCGAACTTTCATTACTTATTATGCATTAAAACTTAGTACAGGACTATAGAGTAGAAAAGAAGATAAATGCTCTGAGCTTGTTTAAGTGAGGTTTGATTAATTTCGGACTACTTGAACAATTAATTAAAATTACCTGAACGATATTATGTTAATTATGACCATTTACACTATATTAGAGTCTAATTAAATTTAGCAACATTCCCAAACCCAAATTAATTAACTCGACTGTTGTATTGGTTGCCTACACTACAAACAATTGAAATTTCGTTCGGTTTTTATGTCGTTTGCATTCTAACAATAAATGCTGTTGTTTTATTGTCCACGTCTTCTTGTAAATGCTCTCCAATATCATCCGGGTCGCACTCTGAAAGAAGAAGCTTCTTATTTCTCCGCCCAGTCAGGAAAGTATCGGTAAGAAGGAAAGAAAGAAGAAGCTCGTCTTGCAGATGAACATTCCAGTCGCGTCTCGTGTCGCGTGCCTAATGTCCACTTATCAAGCGATACGAAACTCCCCGCACTAAAGCATAAAACATTTCTTCGTTGATAAAGTCGCGACCTGCGCCCGCCCAGACGAGGCGAAGAAACAGATTAAACGCGCAATAAAACAAATTGATTCGAGTCCTATTAGCGACCAACACTTCTAGGATGAATACAAACGAATAGTCAAAAACAATGCGTCATAGAACAAGAATGACGTAAAATTCGGTGTACAATTAGAAATTGCGGTGAATTTCTTGTTCGAATTGTATAGTAGCGCCATCTATTAACGCCAAGACATTTATGTCAACAATGTGGACGTTATTTTAGCAACATGTGTACGCTGTTGAGTCATTTTTTTTTTTACATCATTATCAAGTCGTAATAATGTCTTCCTATAACAAATTGTTTCCACCGGCATAAAACGGACAGAAAAAAACATGTGATAATGCAGTAATTACTGGCTTTTAGTCGAGTTTGAAATTCTTACATGCTTGTTAATGACATTCCTCCACAGTTACCTATAATATATATGCGCAATAGTTTGGAAAATAAAGTGGTTAACAAGAGTCAACAATCGAAACTGGAACAGCGTTAACGTGCACACGTGGATGAGCCGCCTCACACGTGTGGTAGTTTTATGTCGCACGGCCGAGCTCAAGATAATGATGCATTAACGTCGAATTAACGAGACCCCGCTTGATATTTAAGGGTCTAATTGGGTGAGATCATAAATTGTTGTCGTAAACGCTCCGAATTCAAAATTCACGACTCACATAGCCAGGCAAAATGAAGAAGACATAATTGGAGTCATATTGATGGTGATTTGGTGGCGCCATCTAGGACCGCAATGGTCTTAAATCGAGGCTCATTTTCCAAAGCGATAATTAGTAAATTAATCGCTGGTAATTTCCAATTTATATGCCGAGGAATTGGAATTGTCCCGGAGGAGTGATGCGGAGGGGAGTTGTTAATGGCAACAACTTGTTTCGTTTATTTCGTTTGAGCATGGCGTTTGTTTGTTTCTTCGGTGCGTTTTGCGGCATCGGCTGCGACCAGCAATAAATTCTAATCAAGTTGATGCGCGGACATCGCCAACGTATTAGCATAGGCGTGCAGCTTCGAGGCGGGCACGAATCATGAGAAACGCGCGAGGAAAACGACCAGGCGCCGAAGGCGAGACGCCAATTAGTGCGAATGCGATTGGTGGAGCTGCGAACCATGGGTGAGATGCTTGCGATGGTTAAATGTGGTTAAACGTTACCAACAAGCCAGAGGAAAGCAACAAATGCTCAAAATTGAATTGGCATGATATCTGACTTTGGAGTTACATCCTAGGAGAACAGAACTGATAGAAAGGAGGTCCTGCCCCTTCCCTGCCATGTTCCATGATTCCCCTTCAACTAGAGTCAATCTAACCTAAGTCCTCACTATTGCTCCACACCAAATCCACCTCAACTCAACCTCCAACAGCTCAGCTGAGTTTTTGGTCACCAAATTACAATCACTACCTTCATCCATTGATACTACAACGCCATTTATTGCTATCCTGTATCATTTACTCTGGAAAACAGTTGACGAGTTTTATTCTCTCATCGGAAATTATTGTAAGCCCGGCAAATGCTCGCGTCCCATGCACGCGTACATCGCGCACGAAATCGTGCCGGTAATAATCCAATTTCCTTATTTATTACCCGTGCCTCGACTCCCCACCGTCCCCACCGCCGCCGGTCGTCTGTCGGCGAAGAACAAAACGTTCAACCCCAGCGCTCAACGACTCTCGACAGGCTCTAACGAGCATAATCAAACATTTTAGGAAACGCACTCAATTTACCTCACTCACTCACTCACTCACTCACTCAGTCTCTAATAAAGCCCCAAAAGCAAAAACACAAGAGTACCGGACACTTGTAAAAATGTGCTAATTGCAGGTAGTAATTTCGGGCTTTAATTGTGCTGTTCCTTGGTCATTTTTGCAATTTATACCTAACAAGACAAATTGATGAGTGGAGGATGGCAAAATCCGCTGTCATAATTACCGCACGATTAATGAACCACGGTGCCATTAACGAAATTCTAAAGGTTTCCAACCGGGCGCCGCCGCTGCGTTCGATTTATTTTTATTGGACGCGCACGATATGAGAATACGACGTGGATTAAACTACAAAACGTCTAGGAAGGGACATGTTGATGAAGGGAGATGTGGAGAAGAGGATGATGCCGATGGTGTTGGCTTGTTACTTTTATATTTTCGTGGATTTCAAGCTTTCGTTGTTAATTTTTCGAAGTAGAAAAATAGATGCAAAATGTTCCAATTAATATGCGAACCGATTGATAATTTCATCAAATTTTGTGTCAATTTCTTCATGGAATTCATAAGTAAATTTTAATTTTTCCTAATAATTGGGTAAAGTAGGCAACACACCTTACGCCAATTCATAAAAAGTAACATACCAGCTTATACCACTAGGGTGTCATTGTTAATTTTTCAAAGTGGAAAAATAGATGCAAAATAATCCAGTTAATATGCAACACAATTGATGACTTTATCAAACTTTGTGCCAATTTCTTCATCAATCCATAAGTAAATTTCAATTTATCTTAGTATTTGAGTAAAGTAGGCAACACACCATACGCTAATTCTTGAATCATAACGTTCACGTTATTAGGCAAACTCTTTAGCAAAGCTATAAGAATTAGGCACACTCCGATATTAAATGTTAATTAAATTGAGAAAAGTTTATTAATGCAGGTGAATTACTCAATATTTATACATTTATTACACTCTCTGTATTTTACGAGCATCAACTCTTATACACACACACACACACACACACACACACACCAATAGAATATTTAATTAAACATGCAAATCGCCATAGCACAGCTTCATAAATAACCTAATTGCTTAATTACGTTCGTAGCAAGTTCTCATTCGATTACAAACAACATTCGATTACCTTCCAACCAATCACTTTACACCAGATCCGCATCAAGATGGCATAGTTGTTCATAAATAAATGACCCAAACCATTCTTTTCCGTTGCATTTTGGCGTATTTTGATGGCACATTTTATTGCCCCACTTGGTATATTATTAATTACGAATTAGATCCACTCAGGTCATAAAGACTCGTCATGTGCCAAGCGATAAATAACAATTAACGCCGGTCAACTGGCCTAAAACGTTTATTGTGCGCCGTGTTTTTGCTCTTTGTTTCATCCGGCGTCACTTGCTCGATGAGATGAATGCGGCGCCTAATGAAAATTCATATAAACTTAATTAGCTCGACGGGGCGAAACAAGACATAAATTATTTTCGGCGCGGTGTTAAGACTAATATCGACGGCGGTGGGTCTGAGGAGCATTCGGGCCTTTTGTAATGAGTTATATTTCATGATGCATTGAGGTACTTTGACATAAATCAACCATCGACGAAACAATTCTAATGCGCTGCAATTTCCTGCTGATTTGTAATTTATCAGCGCTCATCACCTGCTCGGCGTTTATTTGTTCAAACTGCTTTTTATTCGATTTCTCGCTCGAGTGACCTCTTCGCGTTTGGGTAAACCGAAGAAATTCACAGCACGGACACCGTAACAAGCTGCGTAATTTAATAAATCATTAGTAAAACAAGAATAGAACGGATCAAATGAAACCGATTCGTCACGTTGCTGGCGATGACACGTTAAGCTGCTTCATCGCGCAATAAGTTCAACAACTTCCTAGTTGACAAGTCGCCATCCTGACAGCGTTTTTACTCATCCGGTAGCAACAAAAAGAGGAGCGAAGAGAGTTTAATCTGTCTAAGGAACTTAGATTTCGTTTAAACTTTGCAACTCTCATCGTGATCGTTTGTGTAACAGAGTAACTTGGTTCTTTTGCAATTCCAACGACGTTCAAGCAAATGACTGTCAAGTTGTGGGAAATTTGTTTTTGTATGATGGCCATTTGCTTGCCGCACTTCTTCGTGTGTCTTTACTTTATTTACTGTGCATTGACATCAACTAGTTGAGGACATTAGTTGATGTCTTTCTTTATTTTAGAAAAATACAAAAGGAATCGACATTAGTTGCCTACAGTACAACTTGCCATTAGTACCTCTATTGTGTTATGCAACACAACATACACCGGAGAAACAAGTTTGTCACAATAAGCTTCAAATTGCTTCCGAAAGTGAACTTTTTTGCTTAGCTCTGAGGCGGAATTGGTAAAATGCAATGCACTAAGTAAAGCAGCGATTATGACACGTGCAGAAAAAGATACAACGAACAAATATGTTCCGAAGCGTGAAATTCCATTAACAACGCGTGGCTAATCGCTCGTGAAATGTATTTTTCGATCGTTCATCTTGCGCGGTGTAACACGCATCGTTTAATTTAAAATCGAAGCATTGTGTGCATTCAATCGAAATTAAGCAGCTGCGTCAATATTAAAACAAGCCCCCGAAAGACTCAGCAATGTTAGGCAACCATAAGATGTTGATTTAACTAGATGATTTCAAATGACTTACCATCAATTATTCCATCACCATTATCATTCAAATCAACCAAACTTCTGATCGAGAACACTGACTTCGCCACGCGCATTTTCCCAGTTTCCTGATGATGAGCAACCACCTCATGGGCTCTTGTTGTCGTACTCAAATCCATTTCGACACATTCGCTTCCGCTATCCATTGGCGAGTGGTGAATTGATAATACACCTCCGAATATAGATAACGCATTAAAGCACCACTTTCTGAAACAAACGAAACAAATAGTTTCGTGTAGTGTGCTATTACAACTGTCACTGCCTCGTACAACTATGATGCAGCTAAGTAGTTCATATTTTATGTTGTGAGAATTGGTCGTGTTAGTGAAACTATTTCAAAATCATTGAAAACAATAAAAACTTGTGGAAGCCCGTAAAAGTCTAACCAATAAATAAACAAAATTCCTCAAACACTCGAATGCTTTCAGTTTACTGTAGGTTAATTGCTTCTTGTGTTGCCTACATATCACTTTTATGAACTGCTATCTCATTTCTTATGGCGCTCGCATTGTTGTAGATTGTTAACAATGTAATATGCACTGGACATTTGCATAAACAACTGCATTGGAATATGCAAGTCATTTGGAAGCTAATAAAGAGAAAGAAGTGCTTTAAGTAGTTTTGTAAAAATTGAGTGCGCTTGATAAGAAGACCTCGAGTGAAATGAATACAAAGTAAGTACTAAGGGCAATTAGCCCGCACACAATTA